>CM031572.1:0-40000 GCA_018467065.1 Ephestia elutella
CTATAAACGTGAAATTTGGTTAGTGTCTTCATTATACAATATACTGCCCACATAAGAAAGGGTTGTTCACAATTTCAACCCTACAGTCCAAAAAAGGGTGAATTTGCGTACCTTTAGACAAATCCCATTTGAAATTTCGCCAATCACAAGCAATGCATGTTGGCCTATTGGTAGAGGCCGCGGATTATTTTTTTAAGTACAGGGTTCGAATCCTGCCAGATGAGACTTTTTTTTTCCAATTTTTTTTGCGTTTTGTATTAGTTTTTTAGAATTCTATATTTTTTTAAATATTTTAGTAAAAAAATATATCAAAAAAGTAGCTGGAAGTAGCTGGATCTAATCCTGCCACTAACAATAATTTTCTGTTTTCGTTTTTTATTTGTTTTCTAGAATTAATTTCTTACTTTTTTTTATTTTGAAAAGAAACGAATAAAATCATTTGCAAATTTATTTCCGGTCATCTACTGATTGTGCCAAGCAAAATAATATCCAATAGATGGCGTTGATAAAATGAGAAATGTAAGCTGAAATTATTTCTCAATATTTTCAATAGATGGCGCTGCGCAATTTTGGTGATTTCTACTTCGCGCTTAGGGGTCGTGGGATAATAATAAAACAGTAAAGATATTTTGTCTGTACAGTACATTTAGTATTTTTGACTGAAATGGATAGAGGGACACTTAAAAAGAATAACAGAAAGCAAAAACATTTTTTTGGAACTTTTTGTCTGTCTGTCTGTCTGTCTGTCTGTCCATCTGTATACTATGTATGTACGCGTTTCACGCAATATCTGCTGGACGAATTTGATAGAACTTTTTTTGTTGTATAGCTATTAAGCCTGGGCAACATATAGGCTATAAGTGATTTTGAAAACTGGAACAACTGATGAAGAACCTTAACAGAACAGCTAAACTATAAGAAATATGGAAATGGTACCTTTGGAAAAGTTTATCAATCTGACGAGCATTTTCTGTTGACGTATAAAAATCGAAGATCAGGATCATCTGATGAAGAATTCCAAGGGACCAGCTACACTATTACATATGTATATGGAAATGGCGCCTTAGCAAAAGTCGTTTAACCTGATGAGCATTTTCTGCTGACGTATAAAAATTTAAGTTTATGCAACATCTGATGAAGAACTCCAAGAGACCAGCTACTCTATAAAAAATGGAAATGGGGCTAAGGAAACTCACGCGGGCGAAGCCGCGGGCAGCAGCTAGTATAAAATATGCCACTTAATACATTTATGACTGTTTCTTCTTTTATCATTTTATTACAATGTAGGTAGCGAATTAAATAAATCATTCCTTTACTTGACGTAGTTTATGAGCGGACCAAATTTATTATGTTATAAAATGTTTAATTACATGCTTTAAATTTATTTCTACAAACAATTTTGATATTATTTTGGCTTGTGTTTTCATCAAATGGTATTGGATAAAAGTAAATACGGTGTAGGAATGTTATTAGACTTGACCAAAGCATATGACAAGGTCCAATATGATATACTGCTTAATAAATTATACGCAGCGGGGATCAGAGGAATCGCACATAGATGGTTTACCTCCTACCTTAAAGATAGAAAACAGTATGTTGAAATAGAGTTCTATAATGACAAATCTAACACAATCCAAAAAATCAGATCTGACGTTAAAACGATTAATTCATCCATCCCTCAAGGTAGCGTTCTCGGATGCCTTCTGTTCTTGCTGTATATCAACGATCTGCCAAAGATAATCAACGAACACTGCGTTCTCTTTGCTGACGACATCTCAATCCTAACCTCGGGTCTCAATAATATAAGTTTACGTGAGCGACTAAAAGAAACTCTCAAAAAAACATCAGATTGGCTAAATAACCACAACCTGGAAATAAACTATGCCAAAAACTAAACTTATGCTAGTCCACCCCTACCAGAGAAAAGCTATAGATATAAATTTTAATTTTAACGGAATAGATTTAGAGGTCGTCAATGAGTTTACCCTACTAGGTGTGGATATAGACAGCCACATTGACTGGAAGTCTCATGTCCGAAAGGTATGTGCCAAGCTGTCCAAGTTTGCTTATGCCCTCAGAGAGGTTAAAAAAACCACCGACACTGAAACGGCACTGGTCACGTACTACGCATACGCCTACTCGTGGCTAAGTTACGGTACCAATCTGTGGGGTAACGGAACCGACTGGCATAGAGCCTTTACTCTTCAAAAACGCCTGATTCGAATAATGGTCAATATTAGACAAATAGACAGCTGTAGACCACATTTCAAAAAACATAAGATCCTAACTTTACCTTGCATATACATTTTGGAAACGTGTAAATTCGCCCGACGCTATCCAAACTTTTCAGAAACGAGGATACAACAGGAAAACATACATTAAGGTATCCTAACAAACTACAATTGCCAAATTCTCGCCTCCGCTTGCACTCTAATAGCCCTCTAGCAATGGCCGTTAAGATATTTAATAAACTACCACAAACTGTGCAGAGCAACTACGCTCTGCTGCCAGAAAATGTGCGCAGAGCGAATCCGGACAAACGAAGCGGCGGGAAGAATCCTGTACCGGAACTTCACCGGGAAAAAACCACCGGTAAAAAATAAGTACCGGGAAGAAATCTCCACGCGGCACCACGTTTGCCCGACTAAAAACTAAATAACTTAACGCAGTCTGCTACCACCGTAGCTTATGAAGGGAGCTACAGGGCCCTATATGATAACCTAACCTATAAATTAATTACACTTAAAAAACACTTACCAAGCTAAATCTTCTTTCTCTTCGGATCCAAACTTGAGTATCTTCGGGAAGGGGAATTCCTAATCACCCTACCTAACCCTTGAGATCTCAATTCCCCAGGACAAATAAATAGATTTCTTCCCGAAATCGGCTCGGCAACAGGTAGATGTGAGCGAGCAGCCACGCGTCACATCCCACAGGAGAAAGTCACAATGACGGGTACACAAACACAAAGTTCAATAGTTATTTAACAAACAGGAAATTCACAAATACAACTCAAGTTAATTAGCAATCAAAGAACGCGGGCCCTCTCGCGTATTAAAAATCAAACCGATATCGCATAGTACAATTGCGACCGTCCGCGAGCCATTCGCGCTAGCAGTGTGAAAACCCCGAACGCCCTCTGGCGGCAGCAATGCGAAACGCCTGCGTTTAGTTTTACCCAATATATTACAAACATCCCCCCGTCCCGGTCTGAGAAGCAGACCGCTAGCTTACTCTACGGGAAGGCGGGCGAGAGAGGTCACACCTCTCCTTAAAATCGAACCGTCGACCAACACCTCAGCCACACGCGGAGTGCCATCTCCGCCAAGAATCAAACGTAATATGCGAGCTCGTCGCCAAAGCAATGAGGGCAAATTTGCCTCTTTTAACAATACTAAATCACCCTCCTGGGAGGCTCAGTCCTGTCTGTCCACTTCACTCTTTGCTGCAGCAAATGCAAATATTCAAGCGACCAGCGACGCCAAAAGTCCTGGCTCATTTGCTGCAACATTTGAAAACGCGACAACCGATATACGCGTTCATCCTTCCACGGGTATTCGGGCAGGGCATTCAACGGCCCTCCCACCAAAAAATGACCAGGGGTGAGAGCTTCCAAGTCATTTGGATCTGGAGATAGCGGACAGAGAGGACGAGAGTTGAGGACCGCCTCAACTTTACAAAACACTGTGGCCAGCTCTTCAAAAGTTAGAGCCGTTTCTCCGATAATGCGGCGGAGGTGGGTCTTTGCGGATTTCACAGCCGCTTCAAAAATCCCTCCCCAATGGGGGCAACTTGGGGGACTAAATTTCCAGGTTATTCCCCTTTGGGCAGCAATTTGACTTAAACTAGTACAATTTTTATCAATAAACACGGAAACATCCTTAAGATAATTTACAGTTCCTTTATAGTTTGTGCCATTATCAGACCTAATAAGGGAAGGTAGACCTCGACGCGAAACAAAGCGATCCAACGCGGCGACGAAGGCCTCCGTAGTCAGAGCCGATACCACCTCCAAATGGACAGCCTTGGTGGCCAAACAAACAAATACACACAAATAGCCCTTCACAATACGGGCATTACGAAAGGGAGAAGCCTTGATCGAAAAGGGACCGGCAAAATCGGTTCCAACGCCGTCAAACGGTCTCGAAGGTCGGATTCGATCAGCGGGCAAATCACCCATCTGTGGTTGCATCGTGGATGCCTTCAACCTATAACATGCAATACATCGAAACAGAACACTACGGATTGCTCTTCGGGCTGACAAAATCCAAAACTCGCGTTGCAAGATAGCCAACAAAGCATTGCACCCAGCATGGGCGTTACGAATGTGTCGATCAGACACCAAAAGCTGCACCAAGGGTCCGCCCTTGGGCAACAACAGAGGATGGCGAGTCTCATATGGAAGATCCGCCTTCCGGAGCCTGCCTCCAACCCGAAGAAGCCCATCCGAGTCGATGTACGGGTTCAAACGAGCGACCGCGCCCTTCAACTTAGCGCGTGAGTCGCGCAAGATACGAAGCTCTGACTCAAACCGTCCGGTCTGCACGACACGGACCCAATGCAACAATGCGCTCCGGCGCTCTTCTGCACCTGCAATCGGCTCCAACCGCTTTGCCTGTGGGTTTCTACAATTATGTATGAAACGCTTAATCCAACTGGTAACACCCAGAAGCTTATCCAAGCTGCTATACCGAGCAAGTAGCCAATCCGGCTCCGACGTCGTCTCAGCGACTACAGCATGTACACGGAGCCCAGTCAAACTCAAAGAAGTAACATCTGTCTGACAGACAGGCCAAGATGTTTCTGATCCCATCAGCCACTCTGGACCCCACCAGAGCGGGTGTGACACCAATTCTGGTGCCGTACAACCTCGGGAGGCACAGTCCGCTGGGTTAAGCTCTCCCGGCACATGTCTCCATGTTATATCAATTCCGATATTCTGGATTTGGGAAACCCGATTTCCCACAAAAACCTCCAAGGTATGTGGGGCCGCGCGCAACCATGCAAGCGCGACCTGGCTATCCGACCAGGCGAAGATGTCCCGTATCTCGACCGTGGCCGCCAGCTCACTGGCAACGTGATGCAACAATTTAGAGAGAAGGTGAGCTCCACTCAACTCAAGCTTGGGAATAGTCAGCCTAGTCCTGATGGGGCGACCTTGCTCTTCCCTAACAAAAGCGAGACATTGACCCGGCCATCGGCGTCAACTGTCCGCATATAGACTGACGCGGCGTAGCCTCGCTCCGACGCGTCACAAAAGCCATGCAGGCTGGCTCGATATTTCCCGGGGGCAATATTCGACGAGGCAAGGCAATCCGATTGACTTCCTTAATCGATGAAAACAACTCGAGCCAATCATCCAATGGAGGACCAAACAGCGGCTCGTCCCACGAGACGCCCAAAGTCCAAAGTCTCTGAAGAAGACACTTCGCAGAGAATATCACTGGACTGATCCAACCGCTTGGATCAAACATACGGGCTATTACGGACAACACCGTTCTCTTAGTCCAGACCTTTGGTATTTCCAAGTCCACTTGGAATGTAAAAATATCGGTTAGCGGCTGGTACTGCATGCCCAGCACCGCTATCCTGTTGGGATCATCCACATCCTCAAACAGGTGAGGGTTCTGTTGGTGATCCTCCGGGATCCCTTCTAGAACTTTAGGCTCATTAGACAACCACTTACGTAGCTCGTAGCCACCTGTCTTCAATATTTCAATCAATTCATCCCGCAGTAGGAGGGCCTCCTCAATACTTTGGGCTCCGGTGCACACGTCATCAACATACAAGTCACGTGACAGCACGGAAGCCCCACGGGGAAAGCGGATCCGTTCCCGCTCTGCCAATTCAAGCAATGATCTGATGGCGATATAGGGACTAGATTTCAAACCATACGTGTTTGTGTTGAGTTCATACACCGTCACAGGATCCTCAGGGCGCTCACGCCAGAGTATCAACTGGAATCGCCTGTCCTCAGGATGTATGACTGTCTGGCGGAACATCATCCGGATGTCCGCACCAAAACCACTTGATGTCTTCTAAAGTTCAAGATGATGTCAATTATGTCCCTATGCAATTTGGGACCCGAATGCAAACACAGATTCAACGAAACCCCGTTCGAAGTGGGTGCGGACCCATCAAAGACAGTCCGCAACTTGCCCGTTGAGGCCTTCACCACCGCGTGGTGGGGCAAAAATAATGCTCAGTTGAGCTCCAATCAACTCGAGCCGGAGACATGTGACCCAAATCCTCGTACTCGCGCATAAATTCAATATATTTATCGCGAAGTACGTGGTCACGCTGCATGCGTCGCTCCATGGACAGCAGTCGTTTCTCCGCAAGCGCCCTACTTTGCCCTAGGCTAGGACGAGAGGCAACAAAGGGTAACCTAGTTACAAACCGACCGGAGGGCAACCTCTCCGTGGTTGATCGAAAAAGGGCTTCGCACTCAGCGTGTTCCGGATCCATCCTGGAACTCATAGGTGGCTCCTCCACCTCCCAAAACCTTTGCATGGTCTTGGCCAAGGACGCAGATGCGACAACCGGTGGCTCCTCCGCGGTGCCATTATCAAACACAGGGCCCATCAGGGCAAAACCAAAAATCGTAGACACTGCCATCAGTGAAGACGAACCCAGAGCCTTCTGTGTACCCAACAAAATCCAACCCAATACGTCCGAGCCCAGGAGCAAGTCCACTGGGCCGGGATGAAAGACAAAGGGGTCGGCCAAATCCAGACCCGAAACCAAAGACAACACACCCGGCGGTATGTCTGTCGAGGGGTGCCAACCCGCAATGGTATCCATTACCATAGCCGAAGTCGTGATCCTCATTGTGGAGGACTTCAGCGAAGAAAAGGTGACAAGTGTCTGGCCCGTCAGACACTTCACTTGTATGCCACCAACTCCAAGAAGTGGCACAGGCGAGTCTTCCACGACTAAACCTAACTGGCGTGCCACTCGAGTGGTAACCAAACTGCTTTGAGCCCCTGAGTCCAACAGAGCTCTCAAATTAATGGCTTCCCCCTACGACCCCATACGCGGACCACCGCGGTAGGGAGCAGAACCGTCCGCGGCTCTGTCCCAGCAAGGGAGCAAGCTAGTTACGGGCTCCCCACTCTCTCCAAACCAGGGGCGCGCCACTGACCCGGATAATATGGCGGGCGAGTGCACATCCCCATCTGAGGGGGGCATAACCCGCGGCCCGGCCATACATATGGTACGGCGGGTGGTACTCCAGCCGTGGGTACTCGTGCAGCGGCGGAGAAAACCGCTGCGGCTGCATGTGGTGGGTAGTGGTAACCCGCGTGGAGGGGGGTGTCCCCACTCTCACGTCCGATCTAGGGCCCCCGCCCATGGGGGCCCTATCCGGGGCCTGGCCAGCTACATACTGGCCATGACCTTGGGGCGCGTGGTCCCGGTCCGCCAAGACCCGCGCAGGTACGCGACCCCTCCCGAGGGGTGCGACGAGCGAAGCCGCGTCCTCCGTCCGGTGGTGGAGGGCTTCGCGCAGGAGCGCCCCCGCCCATAGGGGACCCCTGCCTCAACATCCGGGTGCCATCCCCGTTGCGGTTCATGCAAAGCATCGCGTGGTGCCGCCCACGGCATGCACTGCATGGTATGGCACTGGGACAGTCACGTGCATAGTGACCGCCCAAACAATAAAAGCAAAGTTCATGCCGCTTTGCCATGCGGCGCCTATCTTGTACTGGCAGTCTCTGCCAGTCCCTGCATTGCAGCAGGCTGTGGCCCATCCGGCCACATTGCAGGCAGTCCGCGTCCCCCGCGACTGCTGCCGTGTGTGCAACCCGCACACCAGCTCCACGCGGTGGCGGTTGCCGTCCCTGTGGGGCTTCCCTCGCCATGAGGGTTCCAAGGGCCTACGTTCAGGCGCTCTGGATGGCGCTGAGTCCGTCATGGTATTCTCAGCAGCCCGTGCCTCAAACTCCAAAAACTTCACCAAGTCAGTGAATGTTGGTAGGGTGGTGCTATCCCGCTCCGCATTTTCGCGCTCAAACCGCGAGCGGATGTCATTGGGCAATTTGCCCAATACAATGTGCACCAACAAAAAGACCATTGGTCCACCGGCAGCCCCAGTGTGCGGAGCGCGTTACAGGCCACTGTAACGGGCGTGAGCAACTGCAGGCGCAACTGTGCCCTGTTGGCCACCTTGGGCAGGGCCATCAACTGTGCGGCGTGCGCATCCGCTAACAAACGTAAGTTTTGGTAGCGGGAGTTCAATAACTCCCAAGCCGTATCGTACTGGTCGTCCTCCACCCGGAGGTGCTGGATGAGCGACCGCGCTTCATCCTCAAGAGTGGAGAGGAGGTAGGCCATCTTCTGGGCCTTCTGACAAATCCTGTCGTGCTACGACCAGGGACTCAAACATATTTTTATATGCTACCCACTCCTCCATCCTACCCCCAAAGTGGGACAGCTGAAGGGTGGGGAGCCGACCAGTAACCGCTGGTCCTTCCTGTCTAACAGGTGTGCGAGGGGCTGGTCCGCCAGCCTGTCTCGCCCTTATTGCGGTCACCGCCTCCGCGATATCATCGTGCAGACTCAGGATCTGGTCCATGTCCGCCATGTGACCTGCGTAGGCCTCCGGGGTAAGATCGGCTTCGGTAAGCGCCGCCATGGCCGCTTCCGCGCTAATCAATCGTGAGTGGAGGTGATCCGCTCTTAGCAGTATGGCGCCCTCCCTGTCCTTCCGGGACAGGAGTCCTCCGGCCGTCACAAACCATCTCAATTCGTTGGCGAGTGTCGCCCTAGCATTGGAGGCCTTCGCCATCGCGTCAAGTCACAAACAAAAAATAACAAAAGGTAAATAAAAAACAACAAAATCAAGCAACTACACGAAGAACCGCGGTAGGTATGAGAATGGCACAAACCCGGAACGCACGGTACAAACCGCAAACAAATACAAAAAAGGTTACAAATATTCTTATACAAACAAACTAAGAAAAATCTAATAATTTTTACAAACAATTAATTATTTTTTACAAACGAACAAATAGAGGGTAGATAAACTACGCTCTGCTACCAGAGAATGTGCAGAGCAACTACGCTCTGCTGCCAGAAAATGTGCGCAGAGCGAATCCGGACAAACGAAGCGGCGGGAAGAATCCTGTACCGGAACTTCACCGGGAAAAAACCACCGGTAAAAATAAGTACCGGGAAGAAATCTCCACGCGGCACCACGTTTGCCCGACTAAAAACTAAATAACTTAACGCAGTCTGCTACCACCGTAGCTTATGAAGGGAGCTACAGGGCCCTATATGATAACCTAACCTATAAATTAATTACACTTAAAAAACACTTACCAAGCTAAATCTTCTTTCTCTTCGGATCCAAACTTGAGTATCTTCGGGAAGGGGGAATTCCTAATCACCCTACCTAACCCTTGAGATCTCAATTCCCCAGGACAAATAAATAGATTTCTTCCCGAAATCGGCTCGGCAACAGGTAGATGTGAGCGAGCAGCCACGCGTCACATCCCACAGGAGAAAGTCACAATGACGGGTACACAAACACAAAGTTCAATAGTTATTTAACAAACAGGAAATTCACAAATACAACTCAAGTTAATTAGCAATCAAAGAACGCGGGCCCTCTCGCGTATTAAAAATCAAACCGATATCGCATAGTACAATTGCGACCGTCCGCGAGCCATTCGCGCTAGCAATGTGAAAACCCCGAACGCCCTCTGGCGGCAGCAATGCGAAACGCCTGCGTTTAGTTTTACCCAATATATTACAAACACAAACCTTTAAAGATATAAAAGAATATAAAAATTTCGTGCTACGTGTTAAAGAATTTCTAATTAATAAATGCTATTACACTGTCACAGAGTACCTGGAAGATAAAATAGATTAAATTATACCTAACATGCAAAATAGACATAAAATGATATACGAGTATAGATTGATATAAAGATATAAAATAGATCCCACCAAAAACATTCTGTAAAAAACTAGCCAAGTCTCGATAAAGCGTTTTGTTTATCTCTAAAAAGTAATGAAATCTAGACAAAGTCGTTCCAAGTCTAAGGTTCCTTACTGCGATTTCTTTATTATTATATTTAATGTTGTGTGACTTGACCGTTGAAGAGTACACAAGGGTAAAAAACCAGGTGCTCCATGACAACATTGCACTAATCTGTCGCCAGAACCGCTACCCATTGACGATGGAAAATTGCCACTTTGAAAACGTTGATTCAATAACCAGTCAATTGTAGGCTTGATAAAGCCACTAATCTATAAAGAATGTTCAACGGCCAAGTCACACAACATTAAATATAATAATAAAGAAATCGCAGTAAGGAACCTTAGACTTGGAACGACTTTGTCTAGATTTCATTACTTTTTAGAGATAAACAAAACGCTTTATCGAGACTTGGCTAGTTTTTTACAGAATGTTTTTGGTGGGATTTCACTTCTTTTTGTAGAAACATGGACATATTGATTTATTTTATTAAATTTTCTTATTTGACACAGTTTTTTTTTTTAGGAGTAGTTTTATTATTATTACAAATCTTTTCTTTTCTTTTTTTCCGGTTCTGATTCTTGTACAGTAAGCAACAGTTTTTCGTATTGCCCATTCGCGTTCATTATTTAATCTTTTAGACGGTTTAGACCGTCTAATTTCTGTAAGATCGGCGCGGTATTTACGCCTAAGCCGGTTGTATTCGGTGATCGCTGAATGAATGAATGAATGAATGAATGATGATTTATTTGCAGCAACATGGTAAATTGTTACATGATGTACATGATTAAAAATAGTAAAGTCCAGCACGTTGCACCATCACTGGCATGCAAAAATTAATTATACAATTTAAAAATAAAATGATAGATATATATAAAAATGTCAAACAATAATAATGCCAATTCACATACATATGTAATATAAATGCATATATTGTTTTTTTTTTAATATATTTTATAATAAGATTATTTTCCAAATGCCATAAACTCATCCATATTATAAAAACAATTCTCCAGTAGCCAGTTTTTAAGTTGTTGTTTAAATAATTTTGTTGACAATGCCCTTATATTAATAGGAATATTATTATATGTTTTTATAGTCATCATATAGCAATTTTTGTCAAATAGAGCACTATGAAGCTTGAGCTTTTATACTCTTGAAGTCAACATTTATGAGATGAACCATACCATACCCATAAAGATTGGTTACTAGAATTTTAGACCATAGAAATAGCAAAAAAATGTTTAATTCATTTTTTTTCCTATGTCTATGTTCTAGAAAAAAAAAAATTTACTTCTGTGGTTCTAGAAATTTATTCCACAGAATATTGCATGGAAGTAGTAAGTACTTTTTCGTAAAAAGTACTTATTACTTCCATGGAATATTGTAAAGAATAACCAGAGAGAAAAAAATGAGAATAACTGAAAATTAGCTCGATTCCAAGGAAAAAATAAGAACTTCATCGAAGTTTTATTTTTCCCATGCAATAATACAGCCAGTGTTCTAAAAACCAGAGACCAAATAAATTAAAAAAAAATGGTTATTGCATGGAAGTAGTAAGTACCTTATTACTTCCATGGGTTATTGTCTGTCATTCTTGGCCTATCACGAGCAGGGTTTCCAACTTGTGAAAACTTACCCCAAACAAAAAGTAAATAATATTTCGTTTGTTAATTTGATATGTAGGGATTTTTTATTTGACACTTAATCAGTGTTATCAAATTGAGGGTTTTAGCCATAAATTAAGGGTCAACATATACTTGATGAGTATTTTTTATTAATTCCTTAGCACTTTGACAATTTAAATGTAACAATATCATTAAACCACCATAATCATTACCAATTTTCGACATAATTGGGGCCTCATGCAAGTTGATAACCTTATTTTCGTCATCAAGCATTAGGAGGCATAATATTTTCAATTTTTCATACTGAACTTAGGGTAATTTTTTGAAGAAGCGGGCAACTCTTAAAAGCAAAAATGAAAACAGACAACAACGAAAAATTTGTCTTTTTAAGTACAATCGAAATACAACTTGGTACAATATCCCGATGAATATGTACGGTTATAACGTATTATAGAGGCGAGGAGGTAACGCGTATAGCAAATACTTGGCATTTTCTGGCCAGAGATCATCTCCAAGCGTGAGCTCTGGGGAAATGTGCAACGCTATAGATCGGCCACACGCTTCGAAGAGACCCATATACTAGGCAAGCTCTCGAGTGGATAGATATAAAAGTTGGTCGACCCAAGCAAACCTGGCGGCGGCGTACTTCATTGCAGCGGAAAGGCAGTCGTTCTCTCCTGGTCGGAAGCAAAGTGCATTACCCAGGACAAAATCCGATGGAGAAGCACTAAAACTAATACTTAGATGAAGAAGCACTAAAAATAAAGATGTAATTATTATGGTAGTAATAAAAATAATAAAAATGTAATTACTCTTTTATTATGATTTAGCAGAAGGGAGACATTCGCTCAAAAATGGGAAGCTATAGGCTAGATTAAATAAGAAGATGTGTCCCTCTATGCTGGACTTTTGCAATGACAGTCGATTTTTTTATGTAGCAATAGAAGGGGCGTTGCCATAGAGATATGGTAAACAGCTGAGACCAGCTGCGGGTTCTTCATGAGATACTTCAGACCTTCGATTTTTGACATCAAATGAAGCGGCCCACCAAGTTGAATATTTTTTTGTAAAGGCGGTACCTATGTCGATCTCTAATAGTTTGGTTGGGCTCTTGTGTTTTCTAATCAGGGTCACCAGGTACTCCAGATCTTCGATTATCCTAATTTTTATAGTTTTCCCTTTATGTGGCCATTAAAACCTAACTCTGTACCAAATTTCAGCTCTCTGAGTTTATGGGAAGTACTAGTTCTATTTTGATGATCATGAGTGAGTGAGTGAGTGTCGAAAATGCGAAACTTTGCTTTCGCTTAACTTCGGAACTAAATGACCTACAGACTTGAAATTTTGGATTTTAAGTATGTGATTATAGCTTACTGGATGACGAAAATTTCTTCGTTCTGGTCTTATCCAGAGGTTCTCAAATAGGGGCCTGAAAATGCGGCGAAATGGTTCCAGTAAAGGATGGTACGGCAGTGTTTGCTTCGCGCTCGACTTGGCGGGGGCACTGCCGTGCCCCCTGATATATAGAGTAATACAATAAAAATTAAATTTAATTTATTAATAGAATAATATATTATAAGAATTGAATTGAATGTGTTTGTTTGAGTGTAATTGAATATGTATAGAATTTTGAGCTTTTATATAAATTAAATTTTAATACCTTAAGTACATATTAATATGGACAAGTCAGCCCCTCTTCGATTGCTGCGCCCGAAAGGGTCCTTAACTGTTACAATTAAATATAAGAATACGACCTGTTACTTACATTAAGGATGCAATAAAGAATTGAATTGAATTGAATTGAATTGAATTGAATTGTTTTTTATTTTTATTATTTGAGTATTACAAATTTCAAAACAAGTCAAGTGTGATTTGTGATTCGTATTGTCTCACTTTTCAAAATTACAATTACATTTAGAAATTATTGACGTCCAAATACGTGACTGACTGTTATTATTTTAAGAAGCTCCATATCATATCTTAATGATTCATGAGCTTTCAAAATTATCTCAAATGCTGTACTAAAAAGCATTCCTCTTTACTGCTTAATGTAGGTTTATTTAGGTAAGTAGGTACTTGTTTTTACTTGTGACGTGGACCACATTACAATAAAATAAACAACACAACGGAGCCACACTAAGTACTAATTTAAAAACTTACTTAAGTGCTAGCACTGAAGCAATTTTTCTTTATCCTAAGTACATAAAATTATGTATGATGTAACGTCAAAAGAATTATTGACCGAGCGAGAGCTATAATTCAAGTTGGGCGAAAACACATTGTTTGTATATATGTATGTTTGTTCCGCGAAAACTCTCGAACCGTTGAATTAATTTCGATGATATTAAGAAGACGTGTAGCAACTATCCATAAAAATTTTAAGTTCGTTGCGCAACAAAATCGGTTCAGCCGTTTTTGAGATATACGCATATTTTTAAAATAATAATCGCGAGGTCTAAGTTCGCGGCGAACCACTAGTGTATTTCACCTCAATAGTATTGTAACTCAACGTTAAAATACGATATCGTTATACCACAGACATTCAATAAAGATGAAAAAATATAACCTCAACGGGCTACAATTTAAAATAGCACAAAGGCTAAAACACTGTATAGAAGCCGTCGGGCAATTAAAAACGTCACCCTAACTCATGTCTTATGGCTCCTACGCACGGCAATACGCGTGTCCACCATGTTTTGTCCCGCTCACACTCTTCTGTTAAGTATAGTTGCGTCTCTCTCGCAGAACGAAAGTGACTATGGTATTCCCATTACGGCATACTGCGGCGAAACATGAACTGAGAAATGGGTGCTGGAAAACAAGGTGAAATTTAATCAATAAAGCTCAGTGTTGTGCTAAAATATGTGACTTATTGTAAGTCTCAGTCATAGTCTAGATTTTTATTAAAACAATTAGGTACTTCCATACTGATCTGAAAGCGAAAATAAAACATGCCAGCTGCTTTTCTTCCCGCCTACATTCTAAAAGTCAATCAATGGATTGGGGATTCTTGTCATAGGATGGACTTATGGAATAAACTGCATATAAATTAAAATATGTTTACATTTAACCAAGTATTTTGTCAATTTACACCTTGGAAGTAATCGTAAATTCAGCGAAAAGGTAACAAAAATAAAAACGGTTTAAAGAAAACGAGGCGCGGAGTTGCGTCACGACGCGCCCTAAAATTTATTTTTATTTTATCTTTATTCACTCGGAGAAAGTGGAAAGAAATTTAAATAACTGGAGTTCAAACAAGCCAAGCAAGGGAAAAGGTTGCCGTAAACTTTTATAGTAGTTAGCGAACGGAGGGCGTAGGGAATATGGTGAGACGATAGAAAACGGAATAATTTTTCCACTGTTTATATCATAGACTTATAAAATACATGGTTTATATCATACTTACTAGCTGCTTCTGCTCCCGTAAAAGTTTTGGAATGAAAAGTACACTATTTTGCTTATTTGCTTACTATCCGGGCTCAGTGACCTAAAGTGAGATTTGTCCTCCAACATAATAGCTATTTCTATTCATTTATTGTTTTTTATTTTATTTTTATTTTATTTATTTATTAAATAACTTACATTGAGCAGGTAAGCAAACATATCAAATTCAACAAAACAGTTGACATAAACGGTTAAAGAAGAAAAAATAAAAATAAAAGTAAGTAAGTGATATATGTATCATCATGTTATTGTTACTAATTTGTGTAAGGCTATTGTTTGTTTCCCAAATAAATAAAATAATTAAATAAATAAAAGTTTAAAGTGACGGTTCAAACTTACAACTAATCTTACTAAACTAAAATAACGTTTGTTAACAATAATTTCTCTTAATTTATTCCTGTAAATAGCAACAGAGTTTAAGAAAGGATCTAATTCATAAAATAATTTGTTATAATTGTTACAGGCTCTGTGCAAAAATGTATTACTAGCATACTTGGTGTTTTGTATAGGTAGATAAAAAAAAGTTTGTTGTTTTGTTCAAGATGTTTTTTTACACTATTTGCTATACCTAGTTATATTCAATCTATGTACCGAATTTTATCGAAGTCCGTCTTGTTTGAGAACTGTGTTCGGAACCCTCGATGTGCGAGTCCAATTCGTACTTGACTTGAGCGGTTTTCGTTATCAAAGTAAATAAGATTAATCGCGAATTTCATTACAATGCGATTTTAACTTGTCGACATTCCGCGCTGGTTCGCCTCGAATAAATTAGAAGACAAGGGCCGCGATTTATTCCCGGTAAAGTATGCGATCGTACCTTAAGGTCGATGGCCTCAATCAATTTGAATTACAGCGAATAAATTAAAGAAATAAAACACAGAATAATAGCGGTTGAAGTGCGTGTAGGTTGCCTTGTAGAGATGGTAAGGTGGTCAAAGGAATTCAAGTCGGAACCAATATTACACACATACGATTTGATAAATATAACAAGTTTGCAAATAAATCTATTACTAATACGTATATAATAAAAAGTGTTTAATTTATTTTAACGCGCTAATATCTAAAACTACCAGTCGCATTAGGAATATTCTTTCTATTGGTATCACGGAGGAGGGAAGGAGAGGAGGTGCCCATAGGCATTTTACAAATGAAAGACAGTGTCCGCATTGGGAGGGGAGCGGGGGACGTATACTTAGCTTAGACAAGACTTCAAAAATGAACTCTAAAGCATTGACGTACGACTTATTTTATCTTATTTTAACAAACTGTATAGCCACCTATTAGCCAGCAGCAGAATTATTTTCGCGACCTGTTTTATCAGCTTTCGCAAACTGTTTTGAGTTCTGCTCTTACTCACTAGATGGCTTTACTGACAGGCGCGGATTCAGCGCTGCGGGCATGATGGGCTGGGATGGGCATGCCCACAAACTGGACTGGATGACTTTGAAAATTATTTTCACAAACATTTCAAATCATAATGTTTTGTCACTTTTATAACCGTCCAATCTTAAAATTACAATAATATAATGAAAGGAACGTTTTCTGCGTACTTGTCTCAATGGCACAGAAAAGATAACCCGGGCTACCTTTCCTAGATAAACATAAGATATGGGGCATTCGATTTTTTTTTACGTTTATTGCGCAAAAGAAACATAGTTTTTATTTCTAGTAATTTTTTGTTGTTGTGCCCCACCTGTGACCAATATTTTTTTGTGGCTGGATCCGCACCACACCTTCATTTTAAATGTTGCCAGAGATCGAAAATTTACCATTTTTTAATGAACTCTATACATTACTTATAATTTAAAAACATTTACAGCTTGTTACTGAAAACACAATAGTTACTTAAACCACGAATTTTTAATCTTAAAATAAAATGAAAAATCGAAATTACAGATCATAAGACAATTATTTAATTAGTTTTAATGTATTTTTATAATTTACTAGCTGCGTCCCGGGGTTTCGCTCCCGTGAGAATTTCGCGATAAAAAGTACCCTATGTGCTATTTCCGGTATTTTTCTACCCGTATACCAAATTTCATCGAAATCCGTCCAGTAGATTTTACGTGATTGAGTAACAAACATCCTCACAAACTCACAGATTCACAAACTCACAAAGTCACAAACTCACAAAGTCACAAATTCACATCCATACTTTCGAATTTATAATATTAGTAGGATAGTAGGATTTATTTCTTCACTCTCGTATTTTTATCTTCTTAGCGTGGCGACACGGCAAAAATCTTTTATTTCAGTTGCAATGTATATGCGCGTATGTTTGTTTTAATGCCCGCGTTTAATTCTTGGAATATTGCATCAAATTTTTCAGATATCTTGAGCTGATATCTGAGTTTTAATTTTTTATACATTACAAAATTTAAAAGGAAGTCGGTTAAAAAACATAGATTGAAAATAATAATTAATGTGTACTTGGATTTTGAAAATTGTACACCTAAAGGCACCTATATATATGAAACTTCGTCATTTTAGAAGTGAGACAAGAAGTTTTAGATAGCACTGGAAGGGAAATGAAGCGGTGGTGGCCGAGTGGTAGGGCGCCCGGGTTCAAATCCTGCCCGTGCCGAGTTTGTATACCAATCTGACTCATGTACCTATGTTAGTTTCCATCGACCACTACTTTCTTCCGGTGTAAGAAAACATCGTGAGGAAACCTGCACTCTAGTTGATGATTATCAGCTTGTGTGTGAAATGGAGAAGGCAATGGCAAATCACTCCATTAAAATTGTCAAGATAGTCGTTGTATGTGTTTCATTCCATATATTATGTGGCCACGACCCTCAGTCATGAGGAAATAAGACTAAAGAGAGGAAGGCAAATTCACGCGAGCGTAGCCGCGGGCAAAAGCTAGTCACTGCTAAAAAATACGCGTAGTTCTTGATTGGATAATTTGTATTTTATTTTGCAGGATAGATTTAATTAATATCGTGTAATCAGGTAGTGTGTGGAAAATGAAAGCGGGACCTAAGAAAACGCGGCAAATTAAAAAAATCTTCATATGATAATACTGATTACAGTAGGAGATTTTTTTTTTGATATTTGCGTTTTTTATTTTATTTACGACAACTAATTTAAAAATAATTGTGTTTACGAACTTATTTCTAATCAAAGGAATAGGCCAAGTCTTTAGTAGTAAAAAATGAAACAAACAAAGAGCGGGACGGTACTATAATGTACTAATGTAATATAAGGTATGTATGTATGTGCATGGGTGTATGTAATTTTAAATGCACATAAATTGTGGTGACCTATCATTACATACTCAATTTATTTCTTTTTAAAGGCTCCGTTTGGTATGTCGGAGCCTTGACTATCATAGATTGAGTAAAAACGGAGTGTGTAGATTTATATTTATTGGTATTAAATTCATATTTAAAAATGAAGGTACCCAAATAATTTGTTAACATCAAATAACACAAAACTTTGTGAAATGGAACAAACAAATCCAAAGAGTTAAGTAATATTACAAGGAGGGCACTTCATACAAACGGGGCGTTTTATATACCTAGGTACTACTACTACAAATGAAACTGTACATCCGAGGGAAAGCTGAAAATAAATAATAGGTTATCTATGTTTATTTTATTTATATGTAAATAGGCACAACCTCGAGAAATCTCACCATTTCTTCAATGGAATCGTCATGCTGTGCTGATATAGGTACTTTATGAAAACTAATTTTAAATTTTCCCTAATTAATGGTAAATGTTTCACCATCTGGCAACATTATATTACAAAAGCAGGCTAAAAAGTTCTGCTTTTCAACGATAGATGGCGTAATTAATGAACTACACATTTGGAAAATTACGTAAAAATACTTACGAGTGAAAAGATATACTTTTATCGCGTGATTCCTTCTTCTGCGTGTTACTTTTACACCCCACAATACAGCACTTCATTGTTAATAAGCACAATCTCTGAAATTTCGCGTAACTTCGACACTTATTCGGCACGTGTAATACGTGTTGACACTGTGAAGTGAACTCCGCGAATGCGACAATAGTGACGTCTGACGTCTGGTGGCCAATAGTTAGAAGCCTCAAGTTTGTCGACTGGGGACAGGTCTACTAGCTTATGAACAGCTCTACTATAAATGCTCTGTGATTGGTATAAACAAACTCTATGTGAGTGAAAATAGTTCAATTTAAATAATATAATTCGGAATTTTGAAGCATGAAATGAAATTGGATTTTTTCAGTCACCATACAATTTACGACTCGAGGTAATTGTGTCAGGTAAACAAAGATTTACATGCCAACTGTCATCTTTTATAACGATTTATTATGTTTATTTTCAAACTTTTGATTGAGAAAACAGTATCATCCATTTAGTTGATTGGTAGATAGGCTTGAAGTCCATTATTTACACTTTTACACTTGTGTAATAAAGTACCTAATCTGTCATCTAGGCAAATTGAGAAACACTTTTTGATGTTTTAGATCTTTCCTTTTTTTCCATTTTGATGTTTAGTTTATTAAATGTTTAAAGTAACAAAATATGATTTTCAACTTTAATAACACCAGTCGTGTCGTGGCCTTCGAGTCTCACGACACTACTTGCTTCTGTCTACCCCGTAATCCCTTACGGGGTAGACAGAGTAAAGACGTGATTCTATGTATGTGTGTAATAACACCACATACACCGATATATTATTTTCAAAAAGCGGTAAAAACAATATTGCCGACTGTTTCTTTTTATTTTCACCTGCAGTAATGGTGGATCAAACGAACGTTTCTGTCATCACACAGTATACAACAGGTGTAGAATGGGAACATTGTTTGTCTACACATTTTAGCGTGTCTTTGTGTTCGTCTCTGGGAATCAGATAATTTACTCAACAATGCTGGGAGCACGATTCCAATGTGTTTGAAGACAATCAAATGTACGGCTTTATTTAGCCGGTCGTCAAATCATAGTAGTTAGGCCGGCCGCATTTCAACGAACTTAATTTCTGTGGTGTATATTTGGTAGAAACGAATTGTCATAAAAATATTTATAATATATGTATTTATATACATCCCGTTGCTATAGCAAAGATTCTCGTGTTGCACGCAACACCTCGCGAACTATGACCGCGCATTCCTGCGTGTGCATCTCGCGTTCGCCGCCGCGCCGACCGAATTCCAATGGTGAACTTCGTTTTGGTAATTGTTTGTGTAGTTTTCGATTGTATAAGATTTTTAAACAGATTAGTAAATAGGCAACGAAGGCATTTTGGGTTACAAAAAATATACATAATAGGAACAAACATACATATTATCACGCCTTTTCCCGTGGGTACAATCCTTACAGATAGAATTTTATTTATACCTCTATAATTGTTTCCCACATCGTTTCAGAAGGGTTTTGTATTTTAAAATTGAATTAGAATTACATAACATCATTTTTTTATTAAAATGAACGATTAATTTGTTTTGCTTTCCGCTTTTAGATAACATTAATTTTTGATGTTTGCATTTAAAATTATCATGTATGCAAATGATTTATTTACCCCTGAGTCTTACCCAAATCAAAATTTCGTTTTACGTAAGAGCCACAATAGGTTTATTTTTCTCTATTATTCCCATGACATGTTTTATATACAAAAGTGCTACACAAAAGCTCTCCATCATAACAATGTGGCGTGCACCTGCGAACCATGCACCAAGTATTAAAACAATAAATTGAGATCTAAGCTGTACTTAGCAAAGTTACTTTTCTGGAAAGTTTTAATGTGCGTTTTATGTTGCGCTGTAGTTTATTCTTTTTATTTTATTTATTTTATGTCCTCTCAAAATATCTATTGATCATCTTACTTTGAAAAATATTTTACAACATTACAAAACCGATGATTGATGGTGTTAAAGAAACAACTGCTCCATGACAACTAAATTTATTTTCTAACATTTTTCTTTTAATAAAAAGTAATAGGTACATAGTTCTATAAAAAGGTTTGATAGACTGCTGATTGCCAACATGGCCCCCGGCGGTGTGAACACAAATTTTAGGAGGCAAGCAGCAGCGCAAGTTTCCGTACAGGTCGTCGCAGGACACCCCCTTTAGTACCTACATCTACAACCCTAACTACATTGTCCTTTCCAGGGTAGGTCGCAACAATTTTGCCTCTAGGCCAACATCTTCTTGGCAAATTTCCATCAGCAATGCAAACTAAATCTCCAACTTTCAAAGCTCTCGTTTGTGATGTCGACCCTTTTCTAGGTATCAATGTTGGGAGGTATTCGGTGACAAACCTCTTCCAAAAATTATCCGCCAGAGACTGAGACCTCCTCCATTGAGCTCTACTGGACAAATCGGAATCATCAAACCGCTGCGTTTGAAGAATATCATTTGAGGACGAGCCAATTAAAAAGGTAAACGGCGTTAAAGATACGTCTGAATCCGGATCTACTGAAACATGCGTTAATGGCCTTGAATTTACGATTGCTTCCGCTTCGGTTAATAGGGTTACAAGCGTCTCTTCTCTGGGTGACCTTTGAAAAAGAGTTACATTGAGAGCATTTTTGACATTCCGAACGAGGCGCTCCCAACAGCCACCCATGAACGGAGCCGAAGGGGGAATAAACCTCCACTGAATTTTCTTATCGGCAGCGAACTCGAACACATCGCTGAGAAGTCTCGCAGCACCAACAAACGCAGTACCATTATCGGAATAAATGCAAGCAGGACAGCCTCTGCGGGCGATAAAACGCCTAAGAGCCATTATAGCGGAATCCGAAGACAGGTTTTCCACAAGTTCTAGATGAACGGCCCTGACAGTAAGGCACGTGAATAAAGCCACCCAGCGTTTGGCAGTCCGTCTTCCAATTGTTACGCTCACTGGCCCAAAATAGTCAAGTCCAACGTAAGTAAAGGGACGCTCATGATGTGCCAATCGAACATTAGGTAAATCTCCAGTGGGTGGTTTGACAGGCTTAGCTTTCCTTATTCGACAAACTTGACATCTAGAGGCAATCTGTTTAACAGCTGATCTCAGGCCAACGACGTAGAAGCGTTGATGGAGTTCATTCACGACGAGCTCATTGTTTGCGTGTGCATATCGGGTGTGGTACCAATCAATAAACAGTCTCGTAATCTGATGTTTTCCGTCGAGAACAATGGGGTGAGATTCTATAGTGTTGCAGGCAGTAGTGCGACCGGACAATCGAAGTAGTCCATCTTCTATTAGTAACGATATATTCCTCAGTTTACTATGACTAAAAACGGGGCGTCCTGCGTCCAGACATCCCACCATATGTTAAAGAAACAACTGCTCCATGACAACTAAATTTATTTTCTAACATTTTTCTTTTAATAAAAAGTAATAGGTACATAGCTCTATAAAAAGGTTTGATAGACTGCTGATTGCCAACATGGCCCCCGGCGGTGTGAACACAAATTTTAGGAGGCAAGCAGCAGCGCAAGTTTCCGTACAGGTCGTCGCAGGACACCCCCTTTAGTACCTACATCTACAACCCTAACTACATTGTCCTTTCCAGGGTAGGTCGCAACAATTTTGCCTCTAGGCCAACATCTTCTTGGCAAATTTCCATCAGCAATGCAAACTAAATCTCCAACTTTCAAAGCTCTCGTTTGTGATGTCGACCCTTTTCTAGGTATCAATGTTGGGAGGTATTCGGTGACAAACCTCTTCCAAAATTATCCGCCAGAGACTGAGACCTCCTCCATTGAGCTCTACTGGACAAATCGGAATCATCAAACCGCTGCGTTTGAAGAATATCATTTGAGGACGAGCCAATTAAAAAGGTAAACGGCGTTAAAGATACGTCTGAATCCGGATCTACTGAAACATGCGTTAATGGCCTTGAATTTACGATTGCTTCCGCTTCGGTTAATAGGGTTACAAGCGTCTCTTCACATTCAAGTTCTGATGCAAAGTTATCAAGTTGCACGGCTAAAAATAAATGACGTTCAGCGGAATTTAAACAATTGACATCCAAAAACGGAAACCGGGAAGAATTGGAAGAAATTGGATTGTTTATTTTCAAACCGCGAAATAAACTCGCTGCCTGATGGGCGCGCGCTGTAGCCCGGAGTAGGCGAAGCCACTTACTGAATCGCCGGTAGTCAGCAACAACAGGAAGCGGCTTCGTAGATCTCTCTCCAACCACGGCATCAATTGTTTCGCAAGTGATTTTATGTTCCTCAGTAATAGTTGATTCATTATGGATTGGTTCGCTGGGCCATGAACTTTCAGGAGAAAGCAAAAACGATGGTCCAGTTAACCAACGACACTGAAGAGAAAACTCTCCGTTATTACGCGTAGCATCGTCCGCAACGTTTAATGAAGTTGGAACATATCTCCAGGATTGAACTTCAGTAGTGTCTAAGATCTCACCGATTCGGAAGGATACAAATGGCTTAAATGAGGAAGCGTCACTGCGCAGCCATCTGAGGACGGTGATGGAATCTGACCAAAAGATTATCTTATTTGGTTTTACCTTTCGGTGAGCCTCACAAATATAAGAGGCGAGACGAGCCGCGATAAGAGAGGCTTGCAGTTCTAACCTAGGGATAGTAGTTGGTTTGATTGGAGCTAGCCTGGCTTTACCACTTATCAAAGACAGTCTTATCGAGTCATCGTATAGAGTGAATCGCCAGTAAGCAACGCAAGCGTACGCCAGTTCACTGGCGTCAGCAAAGACGTGTAATTGGACGTCCTTTACGGAAGAAACTCCTGAATAACATCTAGGGATAGAACGTCCTGAAAAATTATTTAACTCTTGAATCCAAGAGTTCCACTTTCGCTCCAAGTTTTCGGGTAGACTGTGGTCCCAATCAAGACCAAGCTTCCAAGTTTTCTGGAAAAGAATTCGGCCCTTTATAATAAGTGGGGTCATGAAACCTAAAGGATCAAATACCGACATTAAAAGGGATAGAACGGAACGCTTTGTGAATTCACGGGGTGGAGCCGGAATAGATTTTAAAAAACATAAAGAATCATTCGCGATAAGCCAACTCAAACCTAAAACACGGGTTTCCGACGGTGACGTCGATGTCGGTCCCAGACCTAGTTCCACGGTTTCGGTGGCTCGAAGATTCGAAGGTACGAGGGATAAAGCATCTGGCGTATTGGAGACCCATGACCGCATTTGAAAGCCGCCTGCTTTGTGAACTGTAATGATGTCTCGCGCAAGACATGCTGCCTCCTCAACATCATTGACACTACCGAGAAAATCATCCATATAATGGTCGTCAATGATACATCGCGCAGCCTCTGGATAACGATGTTGGAATTCTGTTGCGTTTTTGTTCTTCACAAAAAGAGCAGTGCATGGACTAGAGGTCGCGCCAAATATCATTGAGGACATTCTATACTCTAGAAGGGGTTTGTCCGCACTGTCCCTCCAAAAGAAACGTTGGGCATCACGATCTGCAGGCCTTATTTTCACTTGGGGAAACATTTCCTTGATGTCTGCTGCAAGACCAATGAGGCCTTCACGAAATCTCATGACAATTTCAAGCAGAGGCTGCAAAAGATCTGGGCCGGATAACAGCATGGAGTTCAAGCTGACCCCATTTGACTTAGCGGCAGCATCGTGGACTACACGAAGCTTTTTCTTGTGTGGGTGAACAACCCCAAAATGAGGAAGATACCATGTTACATCACCCGATGGGGGACCGGTACATAACTCCGCATAACCTTTCTCGATAGTATCTTTAATATTTTGTTTATAGGCGGCTGCGTAGTCCTTATCTTTAACTATCCGTTTCTCTAAACTAAAAAACCTAGATAGAGCCAGAGGTTTGCTATCTGGCGTGTTATTTAAATTACTTTGCCAAAGTAGCCCAGTCTGGAATCGGCCAGAAGGTAGACGTACAGTTGTATTTTCCAAAATTTCCAAAGCACGTTTGTCGTTAGAGCTACGGTGAAGTTTTTTTGTATGCCTATTGAATCCAGCTTATAGTAATATTTTATAAGTGAATCTAAATTTTGCGCACCATTATCGAACTCAAAATGGTTGACAAACTCTATCGGGTTATAATTTGATCTAATAGAACCGAAAAGAGCCCATCCGAGTGGAGTGTAGACCGCGGCTGGCTCCTGATTGGTACCACGACGTAAAATTTGGGGCTGAAGTAGATACCAATGGTCAGTACCAATAAGGCAGGTCGGGCGCGCTGTGTCGTAAGCCAATACTTCAGCTATGTCGGAAAGGTGTTTGAATTTCTTAACGTTTTCGACATGGGCGGATTGAGCCCTAAGACCTAAATTAGGAATAGAACGCGCACGTATATTATAGCTTGCTGTGCAATCACGACCTCTAATTGTTATGTCGATGAAGCTTACTTCAGTCAATTTGGTGAGCCCGCCTACACAATTAATTTCCAATGGAACTCTTATCTGTTCGTCTATGAGCATATCAGCCATAGCTTTGTCAACTAATGTGGCTGAGCTACCATCATCCAGGAGAGCGTACACGTTAATGCTGCCTTTTGGTCCGGTCAAAACAACTGGAATCACCTTTAAAAAGTGGCTTAGAGGACTCCCCTGGTGCGGCGCTGTGAGCCACTGTAGCAGACTGACATGGAGTTATACTGGTTTGGTGTGCAGTCTCGTTCGAATCAGGCACTACTTCGACATTAGCCATATTTTCGGATCTTGTTCTGTGCAACAACGTATGATGGCGCGAGCTGGATTTGCAACCGTCTATTCTACATCTTTTTTTACAATTTCTATAACTGTGGGCACCCTTTTTTAAACATTTTCGACAAACTTTATTGTCGATCACCCACTGCCACCTATCATCTAAAGAAAGCGACCGAAAATCGCCACAGTCCCCAATTTCGTGTGTGGAAGCATTACAATGTTTACAACTCTGTGATTTCTCCGAATAGACTAAATAGGGAAATATCTTGTCTTTGTTATTCGGACTATTCTTCATCTGAGTTTGACAGGGATGACTTTTGGCAGGCGGACTCTTGTCAATTGTTGGCTCTGTCAAGATTACCCCGAACTTCGTCTGTAAATATGCTTCGTTTTCTAAAAACGAAGCTAAAATTTCTAATTTGAATTTGCCAGAGTCAACTCTTGACGAAGCAAAGTCCGCCCACCTAGACCTGAGCAGCGGGGTCAACTTGCCGATGATCGAGTTGACCAGCTCTGGCGACGCGAGATATTCGGGCTGATTCAGAAGCCGAATGGCTTCTACGCAATTACGAATACGGCATGCAAATGAATTGAGGTCTCGCGGGGACTCATAGGTGCTCAGCTTTGGAAGAGCTCTCACCTGAGAGAGCAAATGAAGTATGATGATTTCCAGGTTGCGCAAAGCGAGTCTCCAACGCCTTAATAATTTGCGTAGGCTCATCTCCTGCAATAAGCCGGAAGGCGACAGCTTCCTTCGCGGCGCCGCTCAACGCTGCACTGAGCCTGGCTACATTCTCACTAGAGGAAAAATGTGCTTTAGATTGATCATATGACTTTTTAAATGGTAACCAATCTGCTGCACGACCATCAAATTTCAAAACATCACAAACCTTTGCTGAGTTCTTCTTGCCTAAGTCCGTGATTGCCTTGGCCAGCTGAACGAATGGTGAACCTACATTGTCTTTATCACATTTATTTTTTGTAGCATAAACAATCATTTTTTTTACTAAGTGTGCCTACGCCTGGTGGGTGTGATGTCTGTTCAGCCGGTGCCGCAAGTGTAGACGTGCCCAGACGGAGGCCACCAGCAGGAGGTGACGCTTGTACATTGTCCATACTGGTGGAGCGTCCAAATCCCTGCAAGACAGCACGTTTGGTTAAGTTGTCCGGATGGGTTGTTGTTAGCCAGTCGTCGACGATTGAATTACGTCCTCGGGAAGAGTTACTCAGTTGGCGTGGTAATGCACGCGAGCGACACGAGTCGCCTGAGTGATGAGAGGAGTGACGTAATGAGTGACGTGAGGAGTTGCTGGCTTCAATTGCGGCAATTTCCGCTTCTAACTCAAGTTCAGCAACGGCACATTCACGCTCTGCCTGTACGCGTTCACGCTCTGCCTGTACGCGTTCACGCTCTGCCTGAGCTTCTGCGAGCTTACGAGCATGCTCTGCTTTTGCAGCGAGAATTTGTGCCTCTTTCATAGTGTTACTGGACTTACCTGAGCGACCCTGTTCTTGCAGTTCTTACCGATACCATACTTTGATTTTCCTCAGACGTAGTACGGGGTGGGGCCGGCGGTACGGAAACGCCTGTAGTAGAGGGTCCTTCCTCGTGTACTACATCCTTAGGAACGAGTTTAGACTTTTTGGAGCGGGTTATCGGCATTGTAGGCTTATTTTTAAAATATTTTTACACTTTTACTTCTGACACCATATGTTAAAGAAACAACTGCTCCATGACAACTAAATTTATTTTCTAACATTTTTCTTTTAATAAAAAGTAATAGGTACATAGTTCTATAAAAAGGTTTGATAGACTGCTGATTGCCAACAGATGGTAAATGTCATAAGCTTGCAAATTCTTTAATTCAATATATTCATCGATTCAGAATATTTGATTGATGCGATTATAATATGATAGGTAAATTTATTAAAAACTTCATTTTAGTGCTCCAATCAAATATATTGACGAGATAAGAAAAAATAAGTTGGAATTGGCTATGTATAACTTATCTTCAAAGATAAGTCTTCAAAGCAGGCAAGCGGGTGTTTACTGAAAGATCATATTATAGCCACATAGTTCTGATTGCACTTATGATGCAAGACTGTTTATAAGGTCCCTGTACAAGTAGAAGCATGATAATGAACGGGAGGTACAGTCAGCATCAAAGAAACCTGACCTCATATCCCTCCGAATCCTATCTCAGAAAGGTCAAAATTCTCTGCAGCTGAGTGTACAATGCTGAACTCACCCAGAGCGGCGCGGAGGGCTGCAGCTGCGACGCGAACGCCATTCGGAACGCATCTCCCACTAGGGAGTTTAGTTCCTCCGCCTGGAAAGAGAACAACAATATGTATAACGGTACATCACAAATCAGAAATGGACGGTATTCAACTCGTGATTGTTTTATCACATGAGCCCAAACATTAGATTTTGTTACGCGGTACCTATTGAATAACTCCATTATACAAACAGGTTGGCTTTAATTCACCTTTGTTTTCTATCTGTGATTTATAAATAATAAAATAAAAAGCCTGTTTTTTTCTTAGTAAAGTATACAAGTTTCATACAGAGACTACTTAGTAACTATTATTTGCTTAAGAGTAATATGAGTTTAAATATATAAAAATACCAAGCTTAAGAGAATTAACTATAGGTACCTACTAAGAACCCCGTTTGGGTAAAGGCCTCCTCTAGAAACATTGATAGTTAAAGTCTAGAAACATTAAAAGTTAAACTTATCTTAGTTTGCACGAAAACTCAAGTAATAATGACATGTGATCTAGAAATTAAATTTTCTTTTAGCGTTATCTATCTCATTCGCAAAAGTTTAACATTTTTTTTATCATTCATAAAAAGAGTTTATTGGTTATAATATTTGCGTTATTTGCTTGCAAGCATTGTGGTTAAACAGTTCAAAATTGATAAAGAATATAATAATATCTACATTATTATAACTAGATACCTGCGAGACCAAGAGTTGAAAGTAACAAAGTTGTAGAATAAAATTTTTACACCATCTTATTGACATTGAAGTACTTGTTTAAGAAATCATGTCTGTAGGCACTAAAAAAATAGTTATACTAATAAAAATATAAAAAAAGAAATCCTAGTATAAAAAATTTACTTTAGGTAGTGACAATATTAATAAAAAATAATCAGATAATTAAAAAGTAGTACTAAGTCCATTATTTATTAGGTTTAGGTTTAGGTTTAAAGAACTTTATTCTCATAAGAAATTTACATTTCACTTAAAATGAGATAACAAGATTAAGTATTACATAAAGTAATTACAAATATAAATTAAATATTAAGTACTGGTCGCGATATACAACTTCAGTTTCTTTAAATGTATTGAGACTCTTACAAGTTCTAAGCTCATTTGGCAACTTGTTATACAGCTGTGCTCCCTCAAATAGTATAGTCTTTTTTCTGTAGTTAGTCCTTAATTATGCTATAATGTTTAGGAACGCATTTTTTTTTAATGTTAATAAGTTGGTCTCCAGAGGGTTGTGTTCTACCACTCCCCGGTGACCAGCCGTACTGGGAGTGGGGGAGGTCTGTCTATACATCTTGTAGTTCTGCGTGCGATGAAGAGGCAGAGGTAGTTGTAGATTCGCTGATCTTTCTTGACCTTATATACGATGTCATAAGATTTTTATTTTTCTTCTTCATCTGCCTGTTTCCGGTATCAGTTAGAGAATTTGTTTCTTCAGGAGAAAGGAGACGTTTGCTCGACAATTTTTGTGTTTTTTCTGAACACTTGTCTTCTTTATTTGTTGAATTTTTATTTATTGGTGTTTGAAATTTTATGCTTTTATCATTGTAGTTAGCTGTCTCGCTTTGTTCCTTCGATGTGTTATGTAATATAATTAGTTTGTCGTATCTAATAAAAACTTTGTTTCCTTTTTCTCTTTCAAGTTTCATAGTCTCCTGAAGCTTTTTCCTTGTTTCTAAAACGTTCTGCGGATAATCTTCTGCTATAGAAAAAGTAGTTTTTTTAAGGTTATGTTTATGTTTGAGAATTTCAATTTTTTTACCAAGTGTGCACAATGTTACAACGACTGGCCTTACTTTTTCACCTTTTCTTCCTACTCTCTTTACGGCTTCAATTTCCGTTTTTGTACTTTCAATTTTTATATAGTTATTTATTATATCTAAAACCTTATTTTCCAGTTGACTATAGCTTTTTTCGCCTTCAGGTACTCCAAATAAAATAATATTTCTTTGTCTTTGCTTTTTCTCGAGATATTGTAATCGTTTTTCTTTTTCTTCGAATGAATGAATGAATGAATGAATGAATGAATGAATGGATGAATGAATCGTTTATTTGTAAAACATAGGTAAGTACATGCACTTGGTAGTAGGTAAATAAATCTTGGACCACTATGTTTTGCCGTTACAATACAGCGTACAAATATAAAATAATTAAATTTAATCATGTGAATAATTCAGTTTTAAATAAAGGTTATCAAATCAATATTATAATAGCAAAATTGAATAAATAAATAGTCAATTAAATAAAAAGTATTTTAGAATGTCAACAGAGTACCCACATATTAATTAAAGTGTATCATTTAAAAAGTCATTAATACAGTAGTAACATTTGTCAACTAGAAAATTATATAGTTTTTTGTTTAAACAATTTCAAATTTAGCATTTTATATTCATTTGGCAATTTATTATATATTTTAGGAGCCATTCCGATAACACTTTTGCGAACTTGAGCCAAATTACATTTCGATTTCCTCTTCTAGTTTTTGGATACTGTTTTGTAGACAACAAAATTTTTCGTCAATATTTTTCGTAATATTTATCTCCATATTTTTGATACTCGTCTTTGTCTCGTTAACGTCGCATTGTATTTTTTTCAAACATTTTTACGATGTCTTCCATGATTATTTGTTGATTTTTTGCAAATCAACTTCCACAAAGTATGCTTGTGTATGTGCTATTATTGAAAGTTGTTTTCTGCTATTCTACGCTAGATGGCGTTTGAATATTTTTTGCTCCGGTTTGGGACGCTGCTTCACCTTTTGTTTTCAATTCCACCCGACAAATAAAAATGTTAAGTTTACAATGTTAGGTTATCTTTTTGAAATACATATATGTAACTCAAAAGTTCTATAAGATACAATAGTTTTGAAGTTTTAATCACAGTCACATACTTATAATATGTTTGTTTACGATTTTTATGCACTTCACAAGACTTCACAAAAATAGTTCACATAATTTCACGGGTCCAGAGCGAATGTTTCTTGTTGCGGTTTTTACTATAATAGACAACGAATTAGTCTTGAATAACACTCCTGTAGTTAGTAGTCCCCTTTGTTGATAAATTTTTGATCACTTTCGGATGATTGCGATTCTTAATATATTTTTTTATTAATATTTAATATGGATCACGACGTTTACGCTGACAGTGGCGACCTCCCACTGTGATTTATCCTTACTAATATTATAAATATAAAAGTCGGCCTATCTGACTTTATTAATTTTGTATGAATATAGTTACAAACCCGAGGTCAAACAAACGCTGCTTTTTTTTTAAATCAACCCCAAGAGGTTTCAACGGAGGGTGAAATTTTGTATGGCCCGCGAGCAACGGCTATCATTTCATTGTACATTGTTTGAATAGAAATCTTACGATTGCAGTATTAAAAATACTGCTAGTATAAAAAGACAGTCAAAGAACTGAAAGCTTTAAAGGTATCGGAACCATTTCTCAAAGAACCTACTTTCCTTCCATAACCTCAGCGACTCTTACTGCAAGCGGCAACCCATTTACTATGAATGGCAAAAGTACTGTATTTGTGGTTTTCTATAGGCTACAATGCGCACCGACTTTACGCATTGTTTATATGTGAAAATTAAAAAAGGTTTCTTAAAAATAAAACGCCTTCATACTTCGGGTAGGACAGTATATTAACCCGTGGCAAAGAAAAAATACTCTGACTGGTGAATAACCCGGTAAATAATTAGTTTCACGACCAAGTGTAACACAGTCAATTGCCTATTATCACAAAAGTAACTTTAGTTAAATGAGGTTAAGATCCAAATTAATATCTAGGCCAGTTTAAAACCTATTGAAAGTCTAACCTAACCAAATATTCCAAACATTAAACTTTAGTTTATAAATTCCCTTGAGTTATCAATTAATACAGCCTGTCTCATACCAAATGCTCATATAAAACTTACACGCGGCAATGTCCCAAGATTACTGGCTTTCAATGTCCCACTTCCGTCGTCTTTTAATGTCCTACTTGTGCAGTATTGCAAGAGGCGTGACCTGTTTCCACTGGGTTGAATGGACCAATAGTACGCGAAAGGCACGTTCGAAGAAGATGTGAACTAAGCGTATTTTGATGTAATTTGCGAAGAAATCTTTATCTTATTTTACTCCTTCACTCATTACATACATACATACATAGAATCACGTCTTTATCCTTTACGGAGTAGACAGAGACTCGAAGGCACGCTTAGCTGAATAGTGGGCTCTCTGATGGAATGGAGATTCAGGTATAGTGACAGGTTGCTAGCCCATCGCCTATGAGTGGATATAATTATTTCGTCCTTCACTCATTACTAATTTTATAAAAAATTATAATGACTAAAGTTAACTCTTTTTACTTTGTAACTACCTATCCTATAATATATATGTAAAACTAAGATTGTATCTAATTATTTATTCAATGAAACAATTATCTGCATCGTCGCCCACATCGTTCCACTAACATCAAATCTGACACTGCACTCGAATTATGATGACAATCAATTTGAACGCATTTGCATATCAAACTCGATTCTCCATCATTTGTATGTCAGATGTCAGATGAATGACACGCTCGCACGTCTCCGGGTATTAACCCAGTGATTTTGTTAGTGGTGTTTATTGAAGAGCGAATGATCTAACTAGTTTGATCGTAGGTTTAAATTATTCTTAAGTTTCAAACTTAAAATAGTATTTATTAATCCTGCTTTATTCCTACTAATATGGTACACGTAATAGTTAGTAAGAATTCTTGGATGTTTGTTACTGAATGCATAAATTTCGACGAAATTTGGTTCACAGGTATATATAATACAGTCTGGAATAGCAAATAGGGAACTTTTTATAATGTGTACTCACCAATTTGAGGCCATCAAGTTCTGCAGATTCTGATAACAGAGATTGTGTGGAATAGAGGTACCATACACACAAAGATCCAGTTGAGGTTTTTTAGAGTTGGCAAGTTATTTTTTGATGATCATCTTGTGTTATGGAATACTAACTCAACGATACTATACTTTATGACAAATACATATATAGATAAACATCCAAGACCCACGTTGCGCATATTGTATCGTTCCCACAGCTGTTTATTGAAAATTCTTTCCGGCCTGAAAATGCCAAGTATTTGATGCAGGCAGCGGTTTACAAAGACGCTGGTCGGCAGCGTGATCTTTTTAGCGACCAGGTTTTACATCCATTTAACAGGACTGTTGATTGACTGACTGACATTTGACCGTAACATTTTGAGTGTTACTCTTAGGTCTTTACTTTTTGGAACGCCACACGGGCCGGACTTGTTCAAAGGCGGCCCGAGCTTTAGATATTCTAGCAGCAACATCCTTTTCCGCTCCGCCAGACTTCAAGACATCTTATTCGCGTTGATCTTAAGCCTAAGCTTTGCGGCCTCTCGCTGTTGATCGTGCAGTTTAGCTTGGGTGTTGACGTGCTTGTGACTGAGCAGACACAAGTCATCAGCGTAGTCTAGGTCATCCAGATGATCGGACAATCCCCACTCTATACTGCGTCGCTTGCCGTCGTTTACTATTAGCATTATGCACCCAGGGCGATAAGAATTAAAAAGAGGCAAGAGAAGACATCCTTATCTGACTCCGGCGTGAACTGATCTTGAGAGATCAGTCTCTTGTGAGCAATTTGCAGGAGTTATTTAAATATAGGACTTATAGCACGTCTCTAATCTTGGGCGAGACTCCGATTTCGTAAAGCCGGTGCCAAATACTAGGCCAATGCAATGTATCGAAAGCTTTCTCGAAGACGACAAACGTACATTGATTTCACGCTTCCATTCGGTTGCTTCTTCGGGTATGATTCGGAGTGAATGTATTTGGTCTACGCAAGAGCGGTTTGAGCGGAATCCAGCCGTGGCCACAAACTAGTCTCATTTAATTTAATTTTGTGATTTATTATTGCATTCAGATTTGCCCACCATAAATTCCAATTAGGTGCATACATATTTTTTCTATACTAAAAATAAACCTTGGGAACAGTGCCGGGCTAACAACAATTACTCGACCATATGACCCTCCCTGACGCGAATGCTGGATCCGCCCTTGTAGGTCTCTATACGTCTCATTTTGGGCACAGGTCTCTATGAATATGTATGAATCATGGCCATAACGTAAAAAGTGTAACGAATTGAAGAATTGTAGATTTATAACAAACAAAACTGTATGCCATTATGGGACACCCGGCAGGTGTAAAAACATCTGAATATCGTTCCAAACTAGACTTATTTCATTCTAATCATGCCGCATGTTTAAAACCAGCATAAACAAAGCCAGTTTTTACATTTTATAAGCATTATTGTTAAAATCGAATTGAATTGTTAGTCAAAAATATGAAATATAAAATGCCTTATATCTCAGCTTCGATATAGTTTAGCTATATGTACTCCATAATAAAGTTTGATCTCCTTGATATGTTCTTTCAAAATAACCAAGTTTGGTGAGTGGCCGCGAAAATTGAAAATGACGCCAACTTTACCCAAACCCCATTTAACTACTTACTTTCGATCTCTTCAATAGAGGACTAGTTTGCATTTCTTGTCTAAACTACCGCATATATAAAGCAACCTTGTAGTACTGTTTATAAAATGACGTCACGCAGACGATATTCTACTAACTGTATGCACGTTGGACACCGCGGTACCAGCGCAGGCGCCGCCGGCAGGCTACCGTTGGCGCCGCGGGAGGTGTTATCAGCCGATCTTAATTACATAATTAGGAATGCGGCAAGCATGCTGCCAGTCAAACTTGGTATGAGGAATGGAGGATGCTATCTTGAAGATGCATCGAGTTTTATAACGTTTATAAATCAACTAGCTTTTGCCCGCGGCTTCGCCCGCGTGAATTTCCCACGGGAACAGTGCTTTTTCCCGGGATAAAAGTAGCCTATGTGCTATTCCAGGTCATTATCTACCTCTGTACCAAATTTCATCGAAATCCGTCCAGTAGATTTTGCATGATTGAGTAACAAACATCCTCACAAACTCACATCCAAACATTCGCATTTATAATATTAGTATGGATTTAAACTTGCCATGTGATTAGGTATAGATGATGGATTTCATTTTATGTTCCTAGATGCAGGTTTACAATTATTTTTAGTTTATTATTTTGTATTACAAGATATACTTAGTTCTAAATTGAAAATAGATAACGCTATTGCCAATACTAATAATACATGGGCCGTAAAAACGTAACTTATATGGGTAAAAAAATAATAAATTTTATTTAACTCATTGTAAAGACGCCAACATCAATAACATTATAGAGAAATAAATATTTGAAAAAAGTACTTTCAGACCAAGTGCATATTAGAATTTTGATTTGACCTCATTTGTTTTGCTCATAAAATAGGAGGCTTTGTCGTAAAATGCGATTCTGGACATTTCACTCAATCGGATGACAATACGACCGTTTTGATGGCACATAAAGTTATATCACATTGCGATATGCGGACAATAATGCGGAAATAGAGACCTCACGCGAACAGTCTCGATATCATCCATACTAATATTATAAATGCGAATGTTTGGATGTGAGTTTGTGAGTTTGTGAATTTGTGAGTTTGTGAATTTGTGAGTTTGTGAGTTTGTGAGGATGTTTGTTACTCAATCACGCAAAATCTACTGGACGGATTTCGATGAAATTTGGTACAGAGGTAGATAATGACCTGGAATAGCACATAGGCTACTTTTTATCCCGGGAAAAAGCACTGTTCCCGTGGGAAATTCACGCGGGCGAAGCCGCGGGCAAAAGCTAGTTATGAATAAAGCTATCGGTAAATATAATATTAGAGACATCTATATGTTCGGGATATTCAACTTACGACGCTGACCAGTTGACCAGGCATATGATCAAAAGGTGAAACTGAAAATTAATTTTCATATCATGACGAGAAGAACGAAGAAAGTGGTTAGTGAATATAAAGGATGCAAGATGAGGCAGGCAAACAGGCATGATAATATCAAATACCTACATACTATTGCAAGTTTTTGTATTTATGAACATTCTTGGATCTGCAAAATCATTCCAGATCTTAATGACTTTGAACCCGGTTTTCACATTCAGATAAACGTTAGTGTGGGTGGCCTTAAAACCGAAGAACTTACAAAACAAACACCCCGATATTCCCTTGGACGTTTTGTGCTAAAGCTAGAAACTAATTCGTGTAATTATAACAAGCAATAATAGCAGACCTCGACTGCGTTTAGCAATTGCTGCCTTACCGGTCGCAGGAATGGTTTCAATAAATAACCGGTGTTGGCATTCTATGTCCGTTCAAACGGGTTTCCCGACATCTTTCATCGAGACTGTACCCCGGTAGCGCTGCAACCATTGCAATTCACCTGCCTGAAGCAACAATATTCAACAAACTATACTACACTCTAAATTCGAAGAAATACAGCTTAAAATAAAGGTTGAGGAATTCCGAGAATTCCTGACAACCTCGTACCATGTAATTAGATAAATAAACAGCTGTGGCAGTATGATCGCTGGCCGAAGACTTGATCATAGGAACTAACGTTCGGTGTCGGTTCTCTGTAAACATCAGCATTTCAGATTACCGGTGGTTTGTGATCGCTTTATCTGAGAATCTAGGGTTATTGATTACTCGCCCTCAGTCCTTTATTTTTTTAACACCTTATAACATACTTGGTATTTTATTTAGAAAAACGTTGTATTAGATTGTAGATATTGACAAATTACTTTAGTGCCTTACTCAGTATAAAAATCCAGTTAGCTTTAAATAATTTGTTTAATTTGACGACTGACTTGACTTGACTGATACGCCGGATCCAGAGATGGACTTTTTCAAAACGATTATAGTTTAAGCCCACAGAATTTAAAATAAAAACATAGACGCGTCTTTTTGTGTTTATTTGAACAAAAAAAAAAACACTTGTTTTATAGAAAGCGTCACAGCGACAGATATATTCACTAATATTAAAATGTTTGTTTGCAAGCAATAGTGTTATCAGACAGCTAATTAGAATTATTTACCGTATTTTTTCTGTATTGGAACCCATTTTAAATCCATTTGGTCCACTTTTAGTCGGGCTTTTGCCCATCCCTGGTCGGGTCCCGGCGACGTCACGTAGCAGTTTAACGTCCATCTACTGAGATCTACAGGAATCTAGGGGAATTAAAGTCAACATTTGCTTCTCTCCACTTAGACGAAACACGTGACTCAGACAAATGTTTAAGTAACTCCATGGAAACCCTACGAAACTGGAAACTCTTACAGACGTTGAGTATTAACTTTATGAAACTCAAGCACAATTGTACGTCGAAGTGAACATTTTGACTAATGTTGTCGACACCAGAATGATAAGAAATTTATATATATATACTGAATCCATCTTTGGAAAGGTAATAATATTAATTAGATTTGGTAGAGTTTTCTTAAATTTTAGTTACATTTTTCGGTCTGGCTACGACATTGATAAACATATTAAAACTACCTAATATGTAATAGAATTAGATAGATAGATAGATAGATCAACACTTTATTGCACCATTTACAGAAAAGAACATACAAAGTAGAGAGAAAGCAAATACAAAAACGAGCGCAAAGGCAAGCTTATCGCAAATGCAATTTCTTCCAGCCAACCTTTGGGTGGAAGGAAATATACATGAAAAAATGTAGCAGTAAACACTATTAAAAATAAAGGAAAAAATAAATTAATAATAAAATAACATTCAGGACACAATCAGGACAATATGCACGGTAATAAATATAATTAGACTCAGATAGTGAGACTTTATCTATATTAGCAATATTATATGAGATAATTACAAAAGTTAAAAAAAAAAACCTTGAAAAAAAGCTACAATGGTAAACCGGCCGGTTTGCTTGAGTTTATGAAATCAATAAACGATGAAATGAAAACAAATTCAAATTTTGAGGTGAAATCTCGCAAACGTTCCGGATTTTTAGGTCCAAAACAAACTGTGATATGAATGCAAATGTAACGAATTAATTGACTATGCAAAGCGAGCGCCCGCCGAGATAAATAATGATATTTCATTAAAAGCGGCGGCCGCTACGTTAACACAGAATAATTTAATTACAGAAATATGTATATCATAATATTTTAGAATACAAAGTCAGATTTAGACAATTTCTCTGAAATAAATAACCTTTAAAAACTGCACTACTGTAACATTTGTTTTTAACTACACTACTGTGGAGTGTGGACTGATTCCACTAATTACAATATATCGTGTCTCAATTGTGTCTGTAAAGCCAAAAAAATAGCACTAAACCGACAAGATCTCTATGCCTTAGTACAATCTCTGGCTTTTGAGTCACAACTGAGGCATGATTTACAGTTGTAATTTAGTACAATCAAGGGCCTGGTAATTTTCGAGGAAGGTTTAGCCAAAGGTATGATACATGCGGGGGAAGCCGTATAAAAAAGTTAGAGAAGTATGTATGTATGAATATGAAAAATTGGCGTTAACTAACTTGATAGAGAAGCCGGCAAAAATGACTAATTGATTTTCGAACAAAAAAAAAGAATTGTAAACGTATCTCAACCATGTTTAATTTGAGACCATGTAAATATTATGTTTATGCCGACGATTTTTGGACCACTTTATTTCTTTCAATGAAATGAAATTAAAGAGAAAGTATTGATTTTTAATTATTAAAACCGCTGTTATTGTTTTATTGTGATAGAGTCAACGAAAAGCAAATTGATATCGAGTTGTCTCTAAACGAAGCGAGACGATATAACCGGAGAGTTCAACACATTACATACATACATAGAGTCACGTCTTTATCCCTTACGGAGTAGACAGAGCCAAGAGTCGTGAGACTCGAAGGCCACGCTTAGCTGAATCGTGGGCTTTCTGAAGGAATGGAGATTCAGGTATAGTGACATGCACTGACTGGTTACTAGCCTATCGCCTATGAATGGAGGAATCTCCAATTGAAAGCCCTTATCCTCGATTGACTTTTACAATCTGCGCGGGAAGAGAAGCAGCTGGCACATTGCATGTTTTTTCTTCGCTCCCAGATCAGCATGGAGTTGAACACATTGTACTTTTTATTTTTTGATCGTAATTAGGCAGTCACGTGTAGGCAAACAATAGCTATTTTAATATACCTGTATACAATTTAATACTTTCGTGGTTAATTCACACAATTGCTTACATATTTTCGTAGGCGATGGCCTAGCAACCTGTCACTATATCTGAATCTCCATTCCATCAGAAAGATTACTATTCAGCTAAGCGTGGCCTTCGAGTCTCACGACTCTTGGCTCTGTCTACCCCGTAAGGGATAAAGACGTGATTCTATGTATGTATGTATGTACCTATGTATAATATAATCAAAAATGGTACTATAGTCAAGCATAAAATTATCTATTTCTCCACACAACCATGATTGTTTCAGCGGGGTTGGATTGGGCCCATTTCATTTACATTTTATTCCGCTCGTGGCCGCAACGCGCTCGTTCAATCCCGAGACAAACTGGGAACGCGTATTGATACATAAGAGAAAGTCTCACAATGCTGAAAAATACAAAAAAAGGTAAATGACGAAACATTTTCTATTTCTACCGTGGGCGAGATCTGAGGATCTTAGCTAGTAGAATCTAAACCTGCCTCGACGGAAAATAAGCTTGATAAATATATTTTCTACTAGCTTTCACCCGCGGCTTCGCTCGCGTGAATCTCCCACGGGAACAGTGCTTTTTCCCGGGATGAAAGTTGTCCCTGACCCTGTGTCCTTCTCCGTACTTCCAGCTATGTGTATGCGAAATTTCAGGAAGATTGGTTCAGTAGATAAAGCGTGAAGAGGTAACAAACAAACAAATAAACTCACTATTACGCATACGCATTTATAATATTAGTTAGGATTGGGTAAGAAAATCATTACGAAATTTAAAATGATAAGTAGGACATAACTTAGAATACCTTTTAATTCTTAGGTAAAGCCTAAAAAAATAATTCTAACTTTGATCCACAGTTTCGATTTCTAATTTCCATTTACTGTTGAAATGACAGAAAAAATCTGTTACTATATTACTTAGTAGACT
>CM031572.1:40100-128558 GCA_018467065.1 Ephestia elutella
TTCGCTAAAGTGGTGACCACCGACATTGGACGCAATAGCCTTCTCCAACTCTTCGCTAAAGTGGTATAAATGTTAAATAACTTTGTGCCTGCCATTTGAGGTTTTTTTAAATATATCGAGATAATTATGAACTTTTAAACACGTATTTTTGCAAGTTTTAGTCATATCGAACATTACTCACAGTGTTCCTATTTTATTATCTTAAAAACGGAACCTTAAAAATAGACGATCAAACGAACTTCCAAGTGAAGTTCGATCACTATTATATGAGCCGCTTCATTTGAAGATATAATCATAGGTAGTCCCTTTATCCTACAGGTAACATTCGCACATTTTTAAAGATAAAAACAATTCCATAAACTAAAACGTATTTCCGGTTGTCTACTTGTTACACTCCTACTCTGCTTAAGCCTCATTCTTTAGAGTTCAGTATTGCTAAGTGCAAAAACAAAACTTATTAGGGATGGAGGGTTGGTGATTATATTCTTCAACGAAGCGGCTCATATAATAGTGATCGAACTTCACTTGGAAGTTCGTTTGATCGTCTATTATATTTCGCCGCTTCATTTTTCGATATAATCATAGGTAGATGTTAAGAGGTGTTAAGTTTTGTTTTTAAATAACAAATTATAACAAGTTTATAAGTAAAAATCAGTCTTATAATTCTCATATAACATAATTAAATGTTTACAAAATATATTTTGTCAACTTAAATACTCCAATGTATTGATAAATGATTTGATAAATTATGTCAATCATACGTTTATTTTGAATGAAAATAAATTGACCTGGCAAAGGATGTATCATCTGATATGGGTCTGTTATAGAAACGAGCAAAAGTTTGTGACTTTTCAGTCCAACCTGCTGCTTTTCTGATGGTTTCTATACTAAGGCCAGCAGCGTGGGCAGTAGACGTGGCCGCGTGCCGCGTGCTTTGCGCGCTGAACGCGCCCACGTCTATCCCGCTCTCGTGTAGCACTTGCTTTATCCAACGACTCACAGTCTGTGTCGTTGCCACTCTGTGTGGGGGTTTGTGAGTTAATAGCAGAGGGCCCGTGCTATGGGTTCTAAATTTTTGCGTGACAAAAATATAATCTTTGAGAACTGATTGTGTAGAGCAACTACGCTCTGCTGCCAGAAAATGTGCGCAGAGCGAATCCGACAAACGAAGCGGCGGGAAGAATTCTGTACCGGAACTTTACCGAAAAATCTACCGGTAAAATTAAGTACCGGGAAAAAATCTCCACGCGACACCACGCTTGTCCGACTAGAATCTAACTTAAGCTATACGCAGTCTGCTACCACCGTAGCTTATGAAGGGAGCTACAGGGCCCTATATGATAACCTAACCTATAAATTAACTAGAATTGAACACTTACCAAACTAAATCTTCTTTCTCTTCGGATCCAAACTTGAGTGTCTTCGGGAAGGGGGAATTCCTAATTACCCTACCTAACCCTTGAGATCTCAATTCCCCATAACAACTAAATAGATTTCTTCCCGTAGTTTCACTCGGGAACAGCCAGATGTGAACAGCCAGCCACGTTTCACCTCTCACAAGAAAAAGTCACAATAACAGAGTTTTTCACAAACACAAATTCAATAGTGATTTAACAAACAGGAAATTCACAATTATCACTCAAACTAAACAACAAGCAAAAGACGCGAGACCGCTCCGCGTATTAAAATCAAACCGATATCGCCCTGGACAATGCAATGGCGGACACACGCGACGCCATCCACGCTAGCAGTGTGAGAACCCCAAAACGCCTGGCGGCGATAACAGGAAACGCCTGCGTTTAGTTTTACCCAATATATTACAAACATCCCCCCGTCCCGGTCTGAGAAGCAGACCGCTAGCTTACTCTACGGGAAGGCGGGCGAGAGTGGTCACACCTCTCCTTAAAATCGAACCGTCGACCAACACCTCAGCCACACGCGGAGTGCCATCTCCGACAAGAATCAAACGTAATATGCGAGCTCGTCGCCAAAGCAATGAGGGCAAATTTGCCTCTTTTTAACAATACTAAATCACCCTCCCTGGGAGGCTCAGTCCTGTCTGTCCACTTCACTCTTTGCTGCAGCAAATGCAAATATTCAAGCGACCAGCGACGCCAAAAGTCCTGGCTCATTTGCTGCAACATTTGAAAACGCGACAACCGATATACGCGTTCATCCTTCCACGGGTATTCGGGCAGGGCATTCAACGGCCCTCCCACCAAAAAATGACCAGGGTGAGAGCTTCCAAGTCATTTGGATCTGGAGATAGCGGACAGAGAGGACGAGAGTTGAGGACCGCCTCAACTTTACAAAACACTGTGGCCAGCTCTTCAAAAGTTAGAGCCGTTTCTCCGATAATGCGGCGGAGGTGGGTCTTTGCGGATTTCACAGCCGCTTCAAAAATCCCTCCCCAATGGGGGCAACTTGGGGGACTAAACTTCCAGGTTATTCCCCTTTGGGCAGCAATTTGACTTAAACTAGTACAATTTTTATCAATAAACACAGAAACATCCTTAAGATAATTTACAGTTCCTTTATAGTTTGTGCCATTGTCAGACCTAATAAGGGAAGGTAGACCTCGACGCGAAACAAAGCGATCCAACGCGGCGACGAAGGCCTCCGTAGTTAGAGCCGACACCACCTCCAAATGGACAGCCTTGGTGGCCAAACAAACAAATACACACAAATAGCCCTTCACAATACGGGCATTACGAAAGGGAGAAGCCTTGATCGAAAAGGGACCGGCAAAATCGGTTCCAACGCCGTCAAACGGTCTCGAAGGTCGGATTCGATCAGCGGGCAAATCACCCATCTGTGGTTGCATCGTGGATGCCTTCAACCTATAACATGCAATACATCGAAACAGAACGCTACGGATTGCTCTTCGGGCAGACAAATCCAAAATTCGCGTTGCAAAATAGCCAACAAAGCATTGCACCCAGCATGGGCGTTACGAATGTGTCGATCAGACACCAAAAGCTGCACCAAGGGTCCGCCCTTGGGCAACAACAGAGGATGGCGAGTCTCATATGGAAGATCCGCCTTCCGGAGCCTGCCTCCAACCCGAAGAAGCCCATCCGAGTCGATGTACGGGTTCAAACGAGCGACCGCGCCCTTCAACTTAGCGCGTGCGTCGCGCAAGATACGAAGCTCTGACTCAAACCGTCCGGTCTGCACGACACGGACCCAATGCAACAATGCGCTCCGGCGCTCTTCTGCACCTGCAATCGGCTCCAACCGCTTTGCCTGTGGGTTTCTACAATTATGTATGAAACGCTTAATCCAACTGGTAACACCCAGAAGCTTATCCAAGCTGCTATACCGAGCAAGTAGCCAATCCGGCTCCGACGTCGTCTCAGCGACTACAGCATGTACACGGAGCCCAGTCAAACTCAAAGAAGTAACGTCTGTCTGACAGACAGGCCAAGAAGTTTCTGATCCCATCAGCCACTCTGGACCCCACCAGAGCGGGTGTGACACCAATTCTGGTGCCGTACAACCTCGGGAAGCACAGTCCGCTGGGTTAAGCTCTCCCGGCACATGTCTCCATGTTATATCAATTCCGATATTCTGGATTTGGGAAACCCGATTTCCCACAAAACCTCCAAGGTATGTGGGGCCGCGCGCAACCATGCAAGCGCGACCTGGCTATCCGACCAGGCGAAGATGTCCCGTATCTCGACCGTGGCCGCCAGCTCATGGCAACGTGATGCAACAATTTAGAGAGAAGGTGAGCTCCACTCAACTCAAGCTTGGGAATAGTCAGCCTAGTCCTGATGGGGGCGACCTTGCTCTTCCCTAACAAAAGCGAGACATTGACCCGGCCATCGGCGTCAACTGTCCGCATATAGACTGACGCGGCGTAGCCTCGCTCCGACGCGTCACAAAAGCCATGCAGGCTGGCTCGATATTTCCCGGGGGCAATATTCGACGAGGCAAGGCAATCCGATTGACTTCCTTAATCGATGAAAACAACTCGAGCCAATCATCCAATGGAGAGCCAAACAGCGGCTCGTCCCACGAGACGCCCAAAGTCCAAAGTCTCTGAAGAAGACACTTTGCAGAGAATATCACTGGACTGATCCAACCGCTTGGATCAAACATACGGGCTATTACGGACAACACCGTTCTCTTAGTCCAGACTTTTGGTATTTCCAAGTCCACTTGGAATGTGAAAATATCGGTTAGCGGCTGGTACTGCATGCCCAGCACCGCTATCCTGTTGGGATCATCCACATCCTCAAACAGGTGAGGGTTCTGTTGGTGATCCTCCGGGATCCCTTCTAGAACTTTAGGCTCATTAGACAACCACTTACGTAGCTCGTAGCCACCTGTCTTCAATATTTCAATCAATTCATCCCGCAGTAGGAGGGCCTCCTCAATACTTTGGGCTCCGGTGCACACGTCATCAACATACAAGTCACGTGACAGCACGGAAGCCCCACGGGGAAAGCGGATCCGTTCCCGCTCTGCCAATTCAAGCAATGATCTGATGGCGATATAGGGACTAGATTTCAAACCATACGTGTTTGTGTTGAGTTCATACACCGTCACAGGATCCTCAGGGCGCTCACGCCAGAGTATCAACTGGAATCGCCTGTCCTCAGGATGTATGATCGTCTGGCGGAACATCATCCGGATGTCCGCACCAAAAACCACTTGATGTCTTCTAAAGTTCAAGATGATGTCAATTATGTCCCTATGCAATTTGGGACCCGAATGCAAACACAGATTCAACGAAACCCGTTCGAAGTGGGTGCGGACTCCATCAAAGACAGTCCGCAACTTGCCCGTTGAGGCCTTCACCACCGCGTGGTGGGGCAAAAATAATGCTCAGTTGAGCTCCAATCAACTCGAGCCGGAGACATGTGACCCAAATCCTCGTACTCGCGCATAAATTCAATATATTTATCGCGAAGTACGTGGTCACGCTGCATACGTCGCTCCATGGACAGCAGTCGTTTCTCCGCAAGCGCCCTACTTTGCTCCTAGGCTAGGACGAGAGGCAACAAAGGGTAACCTAGTTACAAACCGACCGGAGGGCAACCTCTCCGTGGTCGATCGAAAAAGGGCTTCGCACTCAGCGTGTTCCGGATCCATCCTGGAACTCATAGGTGGCTCCTCCACCTCCCAAAACCTTTGCATGGTCTTGGCCAAGGACGCAGATGCGACAACCGGTGGCTCTTTCCGCGGTGCCATTATCAAACACAGGGCCCATCAGGGCAAAACCAAAAATCGTAGACACTGCCATCAGTGAAGACGAACCCAGAGCCTTCTGTGTACCCAACAAAATCCAACCCAATACGTCCGAGCCCAGGAGCAAGTCTACTGGGCCGGGATGAAAGACAAAGGGGTCGGCCAAATCCAGACCTGAAACCAAAGACAACACACCCGGCGGTATGTCTGTCGAGGGGTGCCAACCCGCAATGGTATCCATTACCATAGCCGAAGTCGTGATCCTCATTGTGGAGGACTTCAGCGAAGAAAGGTGACAAGTGTCTGGCCCGTCAGACACTTCACTTGTATGCCACCAACTCCAAGAAGTGGCACAGGCGAGTCTTCCACGACTAAACCTAACTGGCGTGCCACTCGAGTGGTAACCAAACTGCTTTGAGCCCCTGAGTCCAACAGAGCTTCTCAAATTCATGGCTTCCCCCTACGACCCCATACGCGGACCACCGCGGTAGGGAGCAGAACCGTCCGCGGCTCTGTCCCAGCAAGGAGCAAGCTAGTTACGGGCTCCCCACTCTCTCCAAACCAGGAGCGCGCCACTGACCCGGATAATATGGCGGGCGAGTGCACATCCCCATCTGCGGGGGGGCATAACCCGCGGCCCGGCCATACATATGGTACGGCGGGTGGTACTCCAGCCGTGGGTACTCGTGCAGCGGCGGAGAAAACCGCTGCGGCTGCATGTGTTGGGTATTGGTAACCCGCGTGGAGGGGGGTGTCCCCACTCTCACGTCCGATCTAGGGCCCCCGCCCATGGGGGCCCTATCCGGGGCCTGGCCAGCCACATACTGGCCCCGACCTTGGGGCGCGTGGTCCCGGTCCGCCAAGACCCGCGCCGGTACGCGACCCCTCCCGAGGGGGTGCGACGAGCGAAGCCGCGTCCTCCGTCCGGTGGTGGAGGGCTTCGCGCAGGAGCGCCCCCGCCCATAGGGGACCCCTGCCTCAACATCCGGGTGCCATCCCCGTTGCGGTTCATGCAAAGCATCGCGTGGTGCCGCCCACGGCATGCACTGCATGGTATGGCACTGGGACAGTCACGTGCATAGTGACCGCCCAAACAATAAAAGCAAAGTTCATGCCGCTTTGCCATGCGGCGCCGATCTTGTACTGGCAGTCTCTGCCAGTCCCTGCATTGCAGCAGGCTGTGGCCCATCCGGCCACATTGCAGGCAGTCCGCGTCCCCCGCGACTGCTGCCGTGTGTGCAACCCGCACACCAGCTCCACGCGGTGGCGGTTGCCGTCCCTGTTGGGGCCTACGTTCAGGCGCTCTGGATGGCGCTGAGTCCGTCATGGTATTCTCAGCCGCCCGTGCCTCAAACTCCAAAAACTTCACCAAGTCAGTGAATGTTGGTAGGGTGGTGCTATCCTGCTCCGCATTTTTCGCGCTCAAAACCGCGAGCGGATGTCATTGGGCAATTTGCCCAATACAATGTGCACCAACAAAAAAGACCATTGGTCCACCGGCAGCCCCAGTGTGCGGAGCGCGTTACAGGCCACTGTAACGGGCGTGAGCAACTGCAGGCGCAACTGTGCCCTGTTGGCCACCTTGGGCAGGGCCATCAACTGTGCGGCGTGCGCATCCGCTAACAAACGTAAGTTTTGGTAGCGGGAGTTCAATAACTCCCAAGCCGTATCGTACTGGTCGTCCTCCACCCGGAGGTGCTGGATGAGCGACCGCGCTTCATCCTCAAGAGTGGAGAGGAGGTAGGCCATCTTCTGGGCTCTTCGACAAATCCCGTCGTGCTACGACCAGGGACTCAAACATATTTTTATATGCTACCCACTCCTCCATCCTACCCCCAAAGTGGGACAGCTGAAGGGTGGGGAGCCGACCAGTAACCGCTGGTCCTTCCTGTCTAACAGGTGTGCGAGGGGCTGGTCCGCCAGCCTGTCTCGCCCTTATTGCGGTCACCGCCTCCGCGATATCATCGTGCAGACTCAGGATCTGGTCCATGTCCGCCATGTGACCTGCGTAGGCCTCCGGGGTAAGATCGGCTTCGGTAAGCGCCGCCATGGCCGCTTCCGCGCTAATCAATCGTGAGTGGAGGTGATCCGCTCTTAGCAGTATGGCGCCCTCCCTGTCCTTCCGGGACAGGAGTCCTCCGGCCGTCACAAACCATCTCAATTCGTTGGCGAGTGTCGCCTTAGGATTGGGGACCTTCGCCATCGCGTCAAGTCACAAACAAAAAAATAACAAAAGGTAAATAAAAAACAACAAAATCAAACAACTACACGAAGAACCGCGGTAGGTATGAGAATGGCACAAACCCGGAACGCACGGTACAAACCGCAAACAAATACAAAAAAGGTTACAAATATTCTTATACAAACAAACTAAGAAAAATCTAATAATTCTTACAAACAATTAATTATTTTTTACAAACGAACAAATAGAGGGTAGATAAACTACGCTCTGCTACCAGAAAGTGTGCAGAGCAACTACGCTCTGCTGCCAGAAAATGTGCGCAGAGCGAATCCGGACAAACGAAGCGGCGGGAAGAATTCTGTACCGGAACTTTACCGGGAAAAAATCTACCGGTAAAATTAAGTACCGGGAAAAAATCTCCACGCGACACCACGCTTGTCCGACTAGAATCTAACTTAAGCTATACGCAGTCTGCTACCACCGTAGCTTATGAAGGGAGCTACAGGGCCCTATATGATAACCTAACCTATAAATTAACTAGAATTGAACACTTACCAAACTAAATCTTCTTTCTCTTCGGATCCAAACTTGAGTGTCTTCGGGAAGGGGAATTTTAATTACCCTACCTAACCCTTGAGATCTCAATTCCCCATAACAACTAAATAGATTTCTTCCCGTAGTTTCACTCGGGAACAGCCAGATGTGAACAGCCAGCCACGTTTCACCTCTCACAAGAAAAAGTCACAATAACAGAGTTTTTCACAAACACAAATTCAATAGTGATTTAACAAACAGGAAATTCACAATTATCACTCAAACTAAACAACAAGCAAAAGACGCGAGACCGCTCCGCGTATTAAAATCAAACCGATATCGCCCTGGACAATGCAATGGCGACACACAACGCGACGCCATCCACGCTAGCAGTGTGAGAACCCCAAAACGCCTGGCGGCGATAACAGGAAACGCCTGCGTTTAGTTTTACCCAATATATTACAAACACTGATGCAAATACTTACATTTTCTGTAAAGAATGGCAAAAATAATAGAGGTTGTTCATTATTAGGAGCTGAAGTTTTCAACACCTTAGTTATTACAATCTTAATACCATTTTGTTGAATTGATATGTTTTCTAGATCAATTGTTGAGAACGTTTGCACTCTATGACCAGTACTGAGGCAAGCGAAACTACAAGTTTTTTGTAATTTTTTGTAGTGGTAAATCGATATTAGGCAATACCAGGTGCCAATTAGATTTAGTATGAGTTGTGGATCCCAAGTTTGTAAATATAGATAGGTAGGTTATGCGATAAGCATTTTAAGAAGGCGACTTATGCTATCGTCGGAACTTAGTTTGTTAGATAGTAATAAAGATAAGGCAGCCCGGTGTGAATTAAGTGTACCGTAAGAACAACCTGTTAAATTGATCCGTTAAAAATAATAATACGTACTTCTGTCGTAAACAAACCAATCAATATTCTCAGTAGCACAGTACTCCCACCAGAGTCTCAACGACCACATTGTACTGCTTGAGAGTACCCGGCGCAAGTGAGGACAGTATTAAAGTGAGTGCCTCGGGCGGTGTGCCGCGGTTCTGCCACGCCGCCCGCAGAGCTTCGCTGCAGCCAGGGTAAGGTTCTCTGTGCAGAGGATGTGGCTCTCTGGAATTTGATACCAACAGATTCTTGTTAGGGCCAAAGAAAAATTATTTCAGAGTCGAGGCATTCCAATAGTAATGGAAACCATGATTGTGATGGCCAGTAAGGAAAAATCAAGATTCCGCTAGCTTCTTCGTCCGATATTTTTCTTAAACACTTTAGTATGAGAGAAAACGGGGGAAAAGCGTAAAAATAATAGTCTTTCCAATTAATTGCGTCAATAGCTATGGCGTCGGGATCTTGTTTCCAGGATACAAAATAGGAACATTTTGCGTTTGTTCTTGATGCAAACAAGTCAACTTCGGATTTCCGAATTGTTCTACAATCGTACTAAACACTGAGTCACAGAGTTCCCATTCCGTATCCGGGTTTATAATCCGAGACCTGCATCTGCAATATTGTCTGTATTAACGTAAGCTGCGCGTATAATATTCCTTGACTGGCACCATTGCCAAATAGTACGAGCTATTTGATTAAGCTGAGAGAACCGAATACCACCCATTCTGTTAATATAGCTAATGGCTGTGGTATTGTCAATTCGTAACAATATTGCACAGTTCGACTTTTTGCTTGCGAAACTTTTTAAACCAAGGTAAGCTGCCATTAATTCCAAATAATTAATGTGGTGTTCTTTTTCTGACATTTTCCAAAAACCTATGAGTTTTATTATTTTCGCAGACTGCTCCCCAACCCGTTCTCGAGGCATCTGTGAAAATTTCCAAAACAAACTTTTGTGCTCTCATAGGACAAGATGCTGTGTAAATGTTATTTTTCCACCAATTAATATCTTCAAGAATATTTTTTGACGGAAAAATTTAGCTTCGTAATTTTCGTTATATGTACACAATGCTAAATATTTTTGCCTTTCTAAATTCTTTGTGTACAGCCAGCTGTATTTGACAGCAGGGCATGCTGCTGTAAGCGTCCCAATAAATTGAGCATAATCTCTAATTGAACATCGTGGCAGATTTGAAAATTTATCTAGCAACCGTGCAATATTGTTGCGCTTTTCAGTTGGCAATGAAATTGACATATTTTTTGAATTAAATATGAAACCTAAAAATTTACAGTTCTGTGAAGGTTTTAAATTACTTTCATAATTGATTACAAATCCTAGATCACGAAGAAGCTCACAAGTAGCGTTTACGTTTCTAAGGCAATCAGCGTAATTATCCCCAATACAAAGTATGTCGTCTAAATAATGGACTGATTTATAACCTTGTTTGCGCAGGTGCGTGATGACTTGTGTCATAATCTTAGTAAAAACCCTTGGCGCTGCGCAAAGCCCGTAAGGCATGGCTGTAAATTCATAGGTTGTGGAATCTGATTCGTCACAATGTCAAAGTTAAATTCTAAACATTTGCGGTCTGCCTCACACGGAAAGAAGGAGATAAGCTTAAATCGATGGTAGCTAGGTAACCATTTTCAGGAATTAATTTTAATACCGTTCGATAATCTTCCATTTTGAAGTGTTCGTTTGAAACGAACGAATTTAAGGATTTCAAATTCAAAATAAACCTAAAGCTACCATTTGATTTTGGAGCTAGAAATATCCTCGATATGAATTGATCGGAACATGGCTTGCATGGATTTATGGCTCCTAAATCAAGTAACTTATTTATGGCAGATAACATATATCACTTTCTTTCCGTGAGAAGGTAGACGTAGGTATCGCTGGTTGCGAAACATCTTTCGTAAAAGTAATAGAATAACCGTTTCGAATCCAAGATAAAACTATTTGGTTATTCGTAATACGTTTCCAATTATTATAATAATTATTTATCCTACCCGCATGTACCTCGGTTACTGTTGTGCTTGACCTCGGCCTTTCGGTTGCGTCTTGTAATTCGTTTGTGGTTTCCGATTGGCTGCTGCCGGTGGTCTCCTCGCACCTCCTCGCCCCCCCCTCGTTGTCGACGGGTAATGATAGTGAGGAGGAGGTGCACTCCAGTTTCCCGACGGGACGTAGATAGGACGAACAGCCGTCGACGGGACAGCAGCCGGTTTCGTAACCGGGGCAGTTTTCTTTATCTGCTGCCCTTGCCTCTCAATAGCCTTGCTAGCCTTTATTTTTTTCGCCTAACTCGGAACCGAACAGCGAATCATCTCTCTGAGTATCTTGTAATACGTGCAAAAAATTGTTATAAGCTTTGTTCTGTATTTAGTAAGAGAATAGTGAAGGTCGGATAGAATACGACAGCTATCACTAAGGCTTTTGAGGGCCTCTAATTTGTTTTCGCTTTTAAGTAAGGTATCCATGCCTTTATTAATAGCGGTTACACCCAGGCCAAGCTGTTGCTGCAGGCTATGCAATTTTTTGTCGCGTCCCCGGGCCACATTTGGTACCGCTGAGGAGATTTCTGCATTCAGCTTAGGAGCGAGTAATAATTTGCAATTTTCGGGAATAGGGTAGGATTTTAATATACTATTCCGATTATCGTCGGTAAGCCCTTTCTTAAGAATAGGCTGCCATAAGTTAGCAAGGCTATCGTGAATGCTCGGGCCAAAGTCTGGAGCGTCAGACGTGGACTCGCCTAGAGCTTGTAATAATTCGGGAGCCAAATCCGTTTTTTCCGAAGAAGGGATTGGCTGAGAAGATGAGGGCACAGTCCCGATTTTCTCATTTTCTGGTCCCGGTTCAGGTTCTAGATGAAATTCTTCTATCTCGTGGTCTTCGTAGCACTCGGGACGCTCTTCTTCAACGTAAGTAGAAGTCTCCATTTGTTCTAAAAAAGAACGAGACAGTTTTTATTATCCTCGTAGAGGGTAGTTCGTTGTTAGCGCCTCTCGGGCATTTTTAAATAGCTTGTCTATAAATATCAGTATGATAATATAGTAGCTAAGTGTAGTAAGTACAAAAGTACTTCGAGATTAACGCGCAGTTAACCCCGTTATCGTAATCAACGCGCAGTTGATACGATTTTTTTTATTTTTTTTTTTAAATAAGAACATAGGTAAGTAAAATGTCATTTCACTTATCTTCAACAAGATTTTCGTCATCTGAATTTATCACTCTTGAAGAACGTTTATCTTTTTTCAACATTAACTTTCTTATTTTCGCTTCGTATTTTGCGATTTTTCTTGCGCGGTGCGCTTAGGCATTTTTAAAGCGCAGCACGTGCGTCCGTTACCTCGCACGAAAAAGGAATGAGGCTTGACAGGTAGGGGTGTAACAAGTAGACAACCGGAAATACGTTTTAGTTTATGGAATTGTTTTTATCTTTAAAATGTGCGAATGTTACCTGTAGGATAAAGGGACTACCTATGATTATATCGAAAAATGAAGCGGCGAAATATAATATCTAACTTGCTACGATCGCGTAGTTTACATAGTACAGTTCGCGAGGCCTAAGCTGAGCTTTGCATTTGTGTGAGTGCACACAGTGTAAAAAGGCAGTGTTTGTACAACACTTGTACAGTAAACTGCATGTCAAATTATATGAAAGAATTTATTTAGGTTAATGTTTTAAATTGCTAATTATTTTATACTAAGACTAGCCTGTGCCCGCGACTTCGTCCGCACGTAATTTACTATTGTTTATGTCTCAAGTTCTAAGCGGCGTATCGAGATGAAACCTATGCCAGATTTTAAGTAAGACATTCAACAATATAACAATGAAAACCGCATCAATTTTGGTTCAGTAGTTTTGGCATGATGCGCGTACAAACATACAGACAGAAAGTCAGACAGAAGGACAAAAATTCTAAAAAAATGGTTTTGGCTTCAATTGGCCCTATAGATAAAGACCTGTCATAATTTTATTTTCTTACCTACGAATTTTAGGGTGCGAGTGGGTACCGACTCTTTGTAAAGACACAGAACAGTCACAGTTTTATTATATTATGGACTAGCTGTCGCCCGCGGCTTCGCCCGCGTGAGTTTCGCTTAGATGAAAAATCTCTCTTGGAGCTTTTCATCAGATGTTCCAGATCTTCAATTTTTATACGTCAGCAGATAATGCTCATCAGGTTGAACGATTTTTGCTAAGGCGCCATTTCCATATATGTTATAGTGTAGCTGGTCTCTTGGAGCTTTTCATCAGATGTTCCAGATCTTCAATTTTTATACGTCGGCAGAAAATGCTCATCAGGTTGAACGATTTTTGTTAAGGCACCATTTCCATATTACTTATAGTTTAGCTGTTCCGTTATGGTTCTTCATCAGGTGTTCCAGTTTTCAAAATGAATTATAGCCTATATGTTGCCCAGGCTTAATAGCTATACAACAAAAAAAGTTTCATTCAAATCCGTCCAGTAGTTTTTGCGTGAAACGCGTACATACATACAGACAGACAGACAGACAGACAGACAGACAGACAGACAAGAAATTCCAAAAAAATTTTTTTGCTTTCTATTGTTCTTTTTAGGTCTCCCTCTATCCATTTCAGTCAAAAATATTAAATGTACAGACAAAATATTTTTACTGTTTTATTATATGTATAGATGATATGTCTCACTGCTATATGTACTAAAAATAACACAACTTTTACATACACAAGTACACATAAACTCTAGAAAACCATAACATTTCCAGGCAGGCTTATAAAAATACGTGCGTCATGTTGTCCCGCCGAGTGGTCCCTCGGCTACAAATCAATTGGCCAAATATCTCAGAAGTAGGCGCAAACACGATAAGATAGAGCCTACGTGGGGTGTCCATAAATCAGCGAGGACGGCGCTCCCCTCGGCCCTACTCGTTTGACCCTGTGTGGAAATATGTGTATGACTTTTTTACGCGACTGCCCCCAAAAATTTGTGTACTGTGTTCATTCATGTCATGTTAGTTTATTTTTTTCACCATTATGCCTTTACAGTGTGTGCGGTTATAATACGATTAGCGCAGTAAATAGAGCGAACCTTCCCTAGGGGTTAATTACGTGCGGTCCAGTAACTCAATTTTTTTATATTATTGTTTAGGATGGTTGTAAGTATTTAAAATAAATATGGCACAATTGACTAGCTTTTGCACTCGCCGCCAAATTGGAAAAATAAAAAAAAAAATCACCACTTTGTTCGGTTTTTCGCTTATATTTTCTTTTAAGTGCATTTTCGCTAGAAAAGTGTTCTACACAATGTTGTAGAAAATTAAATTTGCCGTTATTTACATTTTATATTTTGTTTCTAGGACTGACAGTTTCCGAGAAAAAAAAAACCTTTGCCTTAAAAAAATCGCATTTTTCAAACATTCGTCAATCTTTTTTAATTTAAAACGATGTAATCCAGTCATGACCTATTCTAGGAGAAAAAGTAGCAGAACAAACATCGTAGGGAATTTAATTACCTGCAAAACGAAATTGCATATTTCTTAACCAACCCTGCAAGGTGGAGAGTAAAACTAAATGATAAAACAACGGAAATTGTTTTTTGCTAGAATATTTTACTTTTTACTAACTGAATCTCGGTCCCATGGAAATTTCGGGATATAAAGTACCTTATGTGCTAGTCCTGATATTTTTCTACTAGTATACCAAATTTAATCGAAATCCGTCTAGTAGATTTTGTGTGATTTAAGCAACAAATATCACATCCAAACTTTCCCATTTATAGTGTGATTCATTGCAGGTGAGTAACCGGTACCTGATTGGGACACTGTAAAAGTGTCTGTGGACATTATCAAGTACAGATATTAGATAATATTTGCTTCATCAGCAATAAAGATTGGGAAAAAAACCCGATTTTAAAATGAAAAAGTTTGGATGTGATATTTCTTGCTCAATCTAAAAAGTCTACTGGACGGATTTCGATAAAATTTGGTATGCTAGTAGAAAAATATCAGGGCTAGCACATAAGGTACTTTTTATCCCAATATTCCTATGGGAGTAAAGCCCCCGGCTGCAGCTAGTAGACAATAAAATATGATAGCAAAAACGTAATATTTTAACTTTTACTTTTACTGCCTACTCCGTAGGGTTGGTTAAGAAAAATTACATGTGTTTTGTAGGCAATTAAATTTTCTTCAAATTTTATTCCAATATATATTTTCCTAGAGTAGGCCATAAATGAATTACAGCGCTCTGAAGTAAAAAGTTTGTCAAATTTCCAAATGTGATTAAAAAATGCGATTTTTTTAAAGTGCACATCTCCATATCTATTAGTCCTAGAAACAAAATATAAATTGTACATTATAGGAAAATTATTTTTACAACGTTGTGTAGAACTCTAATGTAGCTAAAATGCATCTAAACGAAGGTGAGAGCGCAAATCTGAATAAAGTGGCATTTTTTTTTGGTTTTTCCAACATATGGCGGGCGTGGAAGGGGGGAGAAATTGTGCCTCTTGCATTTTAAACACTTACTAACCATCCTGAATAACATAACAAAAATTCAGAACTATTGAACCATTTGTAAGTAAACCCTACACTTAGCTCTATTTTGGTCTTTATTCAATGAACTATGGACGGATTTGTATTAAATTTGGTATACTAGTAGAAAAATACCAGAAATAGTACATAGGTTACTTTATATCCTGAAATTCCCACGGGAGCGAAGACCCGAGGCGCAGTTAGCAGAAAATAAAATATTATAAGAAAAAAAGCAATATTCCGTAGTTTTAATATTGAGTTCTACTCCCCATTCTGCAGGCTTGGTTAAGAAAAATGCAAATGCGTTTTGTAGGTAATTAAATTCCCTACAAATTTTGTTCCAATACTTATTCTCCTAAAATATGCCATAACTAGATTACAGCGTTCTGAAGTGAAAAGTTTGACAAATTCCCGAAAAAGAAGATTTTTTTAATTTTTTTTATAAGCACACATCTCGGTAACTATCAGTCCTAGATACAAAATGTAAAATGTAAATAATAGGAAATTTAATTATCTACAAGATTTTGTAGAACACTTTCCTAGCAAAAATGCATCTAAACGAAAATATGAGCCTAAATCTGAAAAAAGTTTTTTTTTTTTTAGTTTTTTTAAGATTACCACGGACGCGGAAACTTGGCAATTGTGCCCTTTTTATTTTGAATACTCACAATAATCCTACACAACATTTCAAAAAATTCACAATTACTGGACCGTTTGTAATTTGATTCTCGTCTATTTACTGCGCTAGATTGAATGATTCCGGAAAATAGGACCAGTATACGCATAGTGACCATATAGTAGTACGCATCAGTGACCTTCTTAGGGTCGTTGGTGTCTATGGATCATGATGATTGCTTACCATCAGGCAACCCACATGCTCGTTTGCCTATTATTCTATAAAAAAATATATATGACACGCTTATTCTACTAATATTATAAATATGAAAGTTTGGATGCAATGATATATTATAATACAGATATGTTACGTTCATAGTAATTTGCGTTTTAGGTCTGTTCCGAGCAATCCAAAACTACACACATCGACAAGTTTTACTGATAAGTAAGACAAAAGATATAAAAGAGCATGCGAATGAAAGAGATAGCAATAGTTTTCAATGATTCCTCGTCAAATGTTTCTTATGCATAGAGTAACATTTTTTGTTGTAGAGAGAGGACACTTATTTGAAAAGAAAGAAAGTACATGGGTAAGAAATAAAACATCTTATAAAAGTAAATCATATATATTGAAATATTTAACAATTCAGTGTCGGAAAAACTCGGAAACCTAATTGATAAAAAGAAAAACAATAGTAATCCTCAATTATCAGTATAATGTATTATAATAGTAGAAAATCGAATTCAGTGAAACTATTTTAATGTTTATTAAATTAGTCCATTACACACATTAGATAGCTATTATAATAACGAACAATAATAAAAAACAACTGAACATTAATTTTAGGCATTGAAGTCACCATCAGTATTCGATTCTGCACTAACTAATCTATGTCCGCAGCGCACGCATCCTTGTCGCTCTCACGTCAAAACTAGAATCTCTCTTTCTTTGTCTGAACATGGCGTCAGTGAGTGAAAAATAATTGAAATATACTAAACAATCAAACTATTTTTGCATACTCACATGTGATAAGAGATCCCTTGTACTTTGTTAACTTTAGAATCATAATTGGTACACTTTCGAAACACACACGATGGCATTTTTAATATATCTTGGTAAGGACACAGGAACTTACGACGCGGTACGCTCGACGAGGCGCTTGGCGCAGACTGATTACAAGACGTTCCAATTGGGTCGTATTCGAGTCTTCACAGCGCGCGCGCCTATAACATATCTGCCTCTTGTTTATATAGTATATCATTGTTTGGATGTAAATTTGTGAGGTTGTTTGTTAGTTACTCAATCACACAAAATCTACTGGATGGAGCCCATAATAGAATCAAATCTTAATAGTATCATATCGGCATATTTGATAAAATTTCTAGGGTCAAACAACTTGAACTAAGGAAAATTCACCAAACCCTTCGGACCCTATACATAAGCATGACCCTCCGAAAAATGATTTGTTGAATGCGCCAGCGTTTCTTTAAGCAAGCACTTGCCCTATTACGAAGGTTCATGTTCTAGCCTCACATCTGGATCATATTGAATCAGTGATTTGCGAGCCCTCATTGAAGTATTCATACATCTCGGTACTAACATTGATTTAGGATGTTATAACGTTGTAGATGAACAATAGACTCGATTTTGTGCGCAGTTTGGTTTAGAATAGGTTATAAATCTATCGGCGAGTTCGTGAATTCGTAAAATTCAATGATACGCGTTGAATTTCGAACGTGCTGTGGAACTTTAAATGGAGAAATATAAACTGATATTTATTCGTGTAGTAATAAAATATCAAAAATAAGGTTAGTGGTTTATTTATTAGAGATTTCTTGATATATTTGTGTTCTAACTCAATGTTTTTTTATTTTCTTTATTTCTTTAAAAACAGAAACTAGGTAACTGCACTGACAGTTGCCCAAGGCGTGCAGTGAGCTATGTTTACATTATTAACACACAGTTACATTCTATATGACTTGGGCATTTTCTATTTAATATTGGAAAATTTTGTACAAACATTTCTTATTATATGCCTTCATTGACGATTATATCGCTTGCCGTGTTAGCAGCACCTGGACACTCTTTTGTTTTATTTTATTTGCAGCCAGGAATCCAAACTATTATCTTCCATCACATCTCTAATAATATTCAGTGTGTATGTCCTGCATTTCCATGTAGATCGCTGGCGGTGTAAGCAGCGCCCCGACGCTCTTTTGTTTTATTTTATAGCCAGCCAGAATCCCACGGATGATGTTTAGCATACGATAAACATGTACTTTACATCCCGTAGTATCTGAGGCGTGTGGAATTTCTACTAATACGAATTCAAAATACTACGAATTGCAGTACATGGAGTTGTGTTCTATGAAGCTATTGTGCTACATTTATGTGACGTCGCGTCGTCGATAAAAGATTAATTAAAACTATGACAAGTGAAATCTTTTCATAAAATATAAAGATAAGTAGTTTCCATAAATTCAATAGTTATTAAAAATCCGTTAACGTCTCTAGTGCCCATTAGGGAAATAAAATAGATGCCTACACAAACTGCCTTATATATAAACAGGTATTTTTAAATAGTAGTGCCATGATTAACATTTATCGAGATCTAAAATTCACTAAAATATTTAAACAAACTATGAGAAACATACGGCCTAAATACGAGTAGAAATGAGTTCAGATTGAAACAAACAAACAATAGGTGCAGGAAGCGCAGCAGCCGGCGCACTGTGCACTGTCAAAACTTGCCCCACCACCTGCATAATGCTGATATTATTAAAACTTCTCTTTGTACTTTATTATGATTCCGTGGGTTATTTATTCCCCACCGATTTGTCGTTCATTTTATTATGAAAACAAATATTTTTTCTTACAGAATTTGGCCATAATAACTAAGCTTTTCGTCCCATGGGAGGAATATGTTTACGAATTAAAAAAAAAAGTTCTTCAGCGATTCGTCACAAATCAGTGAGATTTTCCTAGTTAGCCCTATTCCTACATCATCACATCTCGTTATAGATTTCGAATATAGAAGATATAACTATAACCACTATAGCTAAACATATTGGAAAAAGTGCCTGCCGTCTGATCTATTTCGAACTGCCTCTTTGTTTTTAAAAATCTCCCGCCGCCTGCCAAATGTAGCGGACGGGAAAGAGGTCGCGAACTAAGCCCCCTTCGCTGCCACTGCGTGAGTGTCACTGGATACGCCCTGGAATATTTGTCAACGTCGCCAGGATATGACGCGCAATCCCGCACTGATGTACTGTCTTGTATGTTATGTTATGTACCGTCTAAAGAATTTGGAGTAAAGGAAAATAGAAAATGATAATGGAATGTTGAACGCAAATCTTACTTTCTATTTCATAAATTTATTTAGCATCTTTCTGCGACTTTGACGATTCGTCAGATCAATTTGGTACAATTCCTATGCTGTACCTACCTGCGCTATGTGTCTCATACACTGAAATTATGTGGATGGCTATGTTAAGGCTTATGTCTAGCAATGTACTTTAAATTTAGAAGAATCATCGGTCTTCCATGGTGTAGTCTGGGTATTCTTTGTGTTAGTTTTATTGATACGGATGTTTAGAATCTCAAGCAAATAAGTTTACCAAATTTTCTGATTTATACTTACTTAATTATGTCATTATCAGAAAAAGAAAATATTCCAAGCTTCATAATAAGGCACATTTAAACTAATTTTATTTTTGATCAAACTACCTCAGATACTAGAGTATACAGTACCGTACCGTACACCATACGTGATTTGTAGTCCACTCGATAAAAAAACAATCTTAAAATAATCAATAGTAGAATCAGACATGTTACACTACACATCACATGATGTATAACATGTCGATGTGTAACATGTCCGACTCTACTACCGTGCGGTCTCATTGAATAAAATAGAGCAAACTATATATTCCTGTTCCATTTTTGTCCTTTTTCACGAATTCACTCCCACAGATTATTGCAAAGAACGAGGAAAAATTGTACATCTCAAAAAACCACTGTCTCCTCCAGGTGAATTTACATCAGCGATCTGCCGTACATTGAGTACGCGATCTGTTTTTGACGTGATGCCAACTTTGTATTTTTTTTTTGTAAAATTTACATTATGGTTTTATAGATTGTACGCCAATGTTTCATTTCATGAACCGTTATTCTCTGTGTTCATTCATTGTCTGCCTTATCCAATATTTTTTTGTTTTTGATTTAATGAATGCTATTTTTGGTAGCTTATCTACCATTAAAAGAGGTGACTAGCTCCATTTATTTTTAAACTTGAAAATCAAAACTTATTTATTTTTTGTTCGAATATAATTATAAAGAAGCTATTTCACCGAAACAAAGCAGCTTATTTTATAAGGATTCCATGTCCGTATCCGACTTTTCAACCCCACCTTTTGTTTCAAATCCGTCGCAATCCAGCAATGTGGTCCCTCCAGTGATATATTAATTAAAACCTATCGACAGTCTGCGGGAACTTTTATTAAAAGTTAATAAAAGTCCTTTATTAACTCTTTTTGTTGTTGCTAAGCCTGACGGGACGGGGGTTAATGCGATTTCGTCGACTTTCTGCAAAAACTTTGTGCGTGACTCCGCCATTGTATTGTTTGGAGAATACTCGTAGTGTTGCCTCTTGATGTTATTTTATCAAAAGACTTTATCGATAATTTTAGCATCGATTGCATTAGTCAGGTTTCTTTATTTTATCAAATTTTAAATAAACAGGGGAGAATATATGTATATCACTTATTGATGTCAATAATTTACTTATTACCAATATACCCTTTTTCAAAAGCATAAATCGAGAAGAAGCCGCACCACAAACTGCGTTACATTTTTTCCGATTATTTGTTTCGCATTACAACCAAAAATCCTTGAAAAGAAGACACGGTAAAATTCGATCAGATAGAATCAAATCGCTTTTTTTGTTATGATAAGCATAATCAGATGGTTCCAAAATATATTTTTAGTAAATAACAACTTACTAATATTCTAGGAACAATAATCGGTCGATAATAATCGGTCTATCGATAAAAATTATCACAATTTTTGCAACCACTTGTTGTTTTCTGTGCTTGATATAAGTTGTAGTCATAATAATATAATTTTACCATGGTTGCAGTATGGAATTTTGTATCTGAAACGACTTGTTATATTTGAAACGTAACCGAAAATGAATGAAACAAGATAAAACAATCAATAAATACGTTATTCCTGCAATATACAACATCATCTTTGTAGAGTTTTTTGCATTTTATTCAGTTTGCTGAGCTTGCTGGGCAAAGGCCTCGATCTCCCTCCTCTATTTACCCAATATCTTGAGCTATAAGTATCCATTCTATTCTGCAGAATATGAGTCTGTCATCCCGCCATCATCGCCAGGTAGAGTGATCAGCTTAAGACCAGGTCCAACCTGAGCTGCAAAAAACAAAATTCATATTCAATTCGCTTAACTGCGGCGTGTGCGCGTTGCAATAAGATAGTTTTTTGCACAACACAATGTTCTAATTTCGTTGGCAGGATCGAACAGATTTTGTATCGATTTAGCAACTATTTCTCAAATATCATTAAAAATATTAGTTTTAAGACAAAAGTGCTCATTTAAAACTTTGATATAGCATATTAATTATATAAACTGATTATATAAAAAATATATATGTTATCGCTGAAAATTTTAAGTTTCATGACTTGAAAGCTGAAATATTTTCTAAATTTTCGGTGCCTTTATGAATTAATTCAGCCGAAAATATATATTTTTATTAAAAAGTACACGATTGAAACCTTAATAGAGATCATAATCTATATCCTGTATTATTTTTCCACTTCGTAATTAAACTCTAATTAGGTAAATTTCTTCATGAAAAATTACAATTACCTATTTCGAATGTGGGGTTGGACCTGGCCTTAAAGAGTATTGTATAAAACTCAGAATTCTCAGAGGCAAAGCAACATCTATAGCACTGATAAATCAAACCCTAGATTTCCACAAAAGTCTACTAACACAGTCTATAGGCACGGCCATGTATCAAATGCAAGAGCTCGTGTCAATATTCTAGAATTCATTTTCACGCCATTTCCTTTACAACCCGTACGGCGGAAAACGGTGACTCTTTTTCAAACTTTTGCATGATAAATTGTTTTGCTGCTTTAAGTGTGAAATGAAATTATGAGTAATTAAATTAGTCGGTTAGCTCTTTCTTAAACAACACTTTACGAGTTTACAATAAGGTCACAGAAGTATTCAAGGTGTTTCATGGTAGCAAAACACTTAATTGTAGTCTTTAATATCCTATTAACTCTTTTTACATGAACACAAATCTCCTAAGACCTACTGAAATGAACCTTGATCTTCGAATATCGATTCGATATTTGATAACCAAACGAACGTGTAAGTGTGTACAAATTAATTAATTTAAGCCGCACCATCTCCTTTCATACCAGGCCAATTTATGAAATAGGTAATTTAATAACAACGCCTGCCGAAACGTCAAACACTAATTAGATTTGATTGATCTGTAAGTTTATCAAAGAAATATTTCCGAAGAATTTCATCTCAGCGCAAATTATTATTTAGTTATTTTAGTCTTGAAATTGGCATGAATACAATGCCTTTCTTAAGGTGATGCACTAACAATGCCTTCGTTTGAAATAAATTAAATTTAGTCAGTGATACTGTGAAAAAATGAAGTCTCTATCTATCAGCTAGCCATAGACCCACCAAGAAGCTAGTATGTAATAATAATTATTATTTGTTTATTATTAATTATTATTATTTAATAATGATACATGAAACACTAAAACTCGCACTATATTCGGTTGAAGCGTCCATGTCCCGCTGAAGTCCGCTCACGCGAGCACACGTGACCGTTTACCGTGCGCGTGACCCGCATGCCGTGTTGTCGCTCCAGCCAATGAGACTAAATTGGAGTGTCAATTAGCTGTTCTACCCCATTAGCTGTTTATTTTTGTTAACACCAGTTATAGAATATGAGTTCATTAATGAATCCTACTAATATTATAAATGCGAAAGTTTGGATGTGAGTTTGTGAATTTGTGAGTTTGTGAGGATGTTTATTACTCAATCACGTAAAATCTACTGGACGGATTTCGATGAAATTTGGTATACGGGTAGAAAAATACCGGGAATAGCACAAAGGACACTTTTTATCCCGAAAATCTCACGGGAGCGAAGCCCCGGGACGCGGCTAGTATTTATAAAATGAATAGAATATAACGTATAAAACATAGATTTTATAAACTTGGAAAAGTGCTTCAATAAATTTTGAGGCTCCGACGATACTCTTTTCTATTAACTCCTTAAAAGTGATTGCTGTAGATAGGCCAGGGTATCGATTTGCTAAAATGTCTCAATGTTCAAGGAAATTATAGGTTGAATAGTCAATTCACCATTTGATTTATAGACAGAAAATAAAAATTAAATAAACACAACAGACTATATAATTCTTATTCTTGGAATTCTACATCTTCATGGCAAACATCACACCACTCAAATTCGGAGGCAGAGATGCTATGCAAATGTAAGCATGCAACGGTGCATTTTTAAGATCATTTGACAGTTACAGACGCGAAAGTTTCGAGATTTATTCCAAGAACAAATATACAAATATCCGATTGACAGCAGCATTCAATACAGCCGTGTTTGCTCGTAATATTTGCCAAGATATGAGCGCTCTGCGGCAATAGAGGAAACATCTTTATGCAAACACTTGTGTTTATTTGTTTTTGTTTGTTTGCGATGTGAAGGGTCGTTTGAGGAGTCGGAAGGCTTTTGTTGGACTATGTTTAACCTTAATCTCTTCTGTATCTAACCTCAGAAATTCTAAATAACGTATTTGGCTTGCTGATATATCTATATTGTTATGTGTATGGTGTCAAATAAACAAATAGATGAAAAATGAAAAAAGTTTTATTGACCCATTCTAAGAGGCTTACATTCGCATTCGCATTCAGGCGGATCCATCGCTCAACCAACTACCATCGAACTAGGCTTGTGGCAGAGGGCATCGCGAAGGACCCGCCGAAATGATCACAATGGTAAATTTTAGATATTTCATTGGAACTAAGATGAAAGATATTTTTTTCATTTATACATTTAGGTTTCTTCTTTCATCTTTTTATATGTATGTTAACTCCAGACTCACATTTGGTCACCTTGACATAATTAATCTATCTAATTAGGTAATCGAAAGATTATTATAAGCTTTGTTTAAAAATAGGTTTGCATTTTGAAACTCATATCTAAGTGGCAACTTTTTCTTTCGTATGCAGCAGACAACAACAGAAAAGAACATATTGTTCAGATCAGCGCTTGAACCAACACATTATCATAAATTTGAGAATGGATTCACGTTTCTAGTAATTTTTATTCGCGATTTTACAATAAAGATCACGGAGGTCGCTGCGTCGCGTGCGATCGCGATCGCATATCACCCGTTCGTGATCGGCATCACACGATGAGTTGCAGGGTTGGCCCTAATATTCTTCTTCTTGTTTAGGTAAAATAATTCTATTCGGATTAATCTTGTCCAGTATATAACAACGTCAATCAGTCCTATCGTTGGCGATTATTATTTACTATATGGGGACGCCAGCGCGAGCACCAGACGGGTGATCAGTCCACTTATGCTGGGACCATTTCACCCAATTTCCCGAGACCCGTGTAGGGTTTTGAGTTACCTGGTAACTCACGTTGGTGGCGACCCACTGAATCTACCTGTTACTTTGCAGAACTTTAACAACTGCCCTATTGTAATTGTCCTCAGATAGGACGTCTGAGCCCAATACTTCTCTCCTTGCAGCGGCAAATGCAGGACATTCTGCTACTAAGTAGAAGCTAGTTTCCTCTTCTTCCAGGCAGCTGGGACAAATGGGATCGTCCATTTGCTTAATCACTGTCAAGTGTCTGTTCAGCTGACAGTGTCCTGTGAGGATTCCTATAATGATTCTAATGTTCTTCCTGCTCAATTTGAGCAGGTGTTTTGATTTCTTTTGGTCTGCTGCTTTGATGAAGATTTTAGATTGTCTTAGACTTCTAGTTCTTCTCCATCTTCTATTGGATTCTGCTCTCATTCTATGCTTGATGACGCCTTTCGTTATCCCATAGGCTATGGGAAGTCTGGGTTCAGGTCCCACGAAAGTTTCATCTGCTCCTTTCCTAGCAAGTTCGTCTGCTCTTTCATTGCCAGTTATGCCTCTATGACCTGGAACCCAGGCCACAGTGACCGCAGTATTGTTGGCCAGCCTGTTCAGAGCATCCTTGCATTTTTTAACTAACGCCAACGTTGTTTATTCTTTATCACTAGATAAAGAATAAACAACGTCGGCGTTAGTCAAGTCAGGCAAGCAGCTAGCTGTTACTGAATATGATGACTTTTTCGTATTGTCTGGCCATTCGCTTATAGTGTTCACACACTCCAGGATTGCGTTTATTTCTCTTTGGAACACGCTATCGTATTTACCCAATTTTACAGTTCTTTCATATTCTGTACCGTCCTGATGTGTGATCAGTATACCGGAGCCAGATAGCTTTGTAGATTCTTTCCTGGAGCCATCAGTGAAACAGGTTGTCGTGACAATGCCCGCCTCATCTGCGACTTTCCAGTCTTCTCTGGTACCTATGTGTATCTTGTACTTTTTGTCAAAGATCCTTGCTTTCCTGATGAGATCATTGTTTGCTAGGATCATTGACAGATTACCTATACATTCACCGTTCTATTTCCACATGACCTTTGTCTGTGTGTATCACTTTCCAGAGTTTATGGCTTTTTAGTCGAAACCATTGCTCTGTTGCCCTCCTTTTTATTTCTATGTCCTATGGATTTAGACCGAGGGCCATTTCTAGGGACGCCGTCGGGGTTGATTTCATCACCCCCGATACCATCAGTCCAGCCAGTCTTTGGACCTTGTCTAGTTCCCTTTTGTTGGTACTTTGAGCAGCTTTATGCCACCACACTATCAATCAATTAATCATTTATTTATTTCGTCAGACATAGGTAGTACAAGGTGTATGGAATATTAGAATAAGTGCTCTATGCTGCGCCATTTGGCATACAAAATTAACATAATAATAAAATACATGCAAAGTCACAATAAAATAATAATAATAATTTCTTAACTACTTTATGGCTTTATGACTATGGCACCATGAAGAATTCTTGGCATTATTATTGCCTTGTATACCCATATTAATATTTCGGGTTTCATTCCCCAGGTCCTTCCTATCGCTCTTCGGCACTGCATCATGGCCACTTTCGCTTTTGCGCATGTTTAATCGTATACGTTCTGTATTTTATATTTTGGTTAGTAGATGGCGTTATCTAATTTTAGAACTCGCTATGAAGTTTTTCTTGGCCAGACGTATATTGATTTGAATGATGTATTGTTTTTTTGGCTTAACTTTTATGACAATTACACGGTCGTCTCAATTTTGAGTTTTTATTCAGTTGGACCTCGCGGTGTATTTTTGACAATCAGCCGATTGTTCATTCCTTCGAGCCGGATGTGCTTGATGGTTTGTTCGATATAGGCTTTCTCGTTCGCACCCACGGGCAGTAGTTTGCTGTCAAGGGCGAACACTGTGCACTGTGCCTCCACTTATTTTGGCGGCAACTGCAACTGGTGTTTGGCGGTATCCAGAGTTTCAACTTTGAGAGCACCATAGAGCGCGCCAACAATATAGTACTGGAACCAGTGACAACTATACGCGCCCTCTATGTAGATCGTGATACCATCGCAGAATACCACAAAGCAAGGAAGCCCAGAAGAAACATCTTTGGTCTATGTATACGAGTGTGTAAGTGACGTGCCGGACATATGTGAGTACATTTATTTCAGTTTGATTCAGTGACAGCAAAATTGAACCTTATAACCAAGAAGCTTTAGAGATAGAAATTTTATAGTAGTTACTGTACGGACTTAGAATAGTTTTAAGAAAAGTGAACCGACGGGGAATCCATGCCCGATTTCCTTCCGGTTTGAGTGCGACAAGGTTCTAAACACTTGCAAAATTTTCACGTTCGATTCAACATAGAAAAATTTCACCTTTTGGCCAAATTTTCAACTTGTTTTTTTTTGTAGACTATTGTTGCAGCTAATCATGGATTCTCTTATTAGGGTTCAAAAAAGTACCAATAAGGCTATTAGTAGAGCATACACTAATTTCGAAAAATCTTCAAAAGATAGTTTAACTGTGTCTTTTTTAGAAACGAAGCTTGAAGTTTTAGAAACTCAATGGTGTAATTTTACCGAGAATCATAATAGTCTTATTAGTAACTATGATAGCGAAGATTTAGGGACATATGTTGAATGTGATCTTTACCAAGTTATGGAAGAGTTGTATGTTGATTATAAGTCAACTCTTAAGGATAAATTAATACAAATTCAACCTGTCGTGCCTACTATTCCTGACGGTAACTATGGTAATTCTAGTAAAAATTGTAAAGACCAATGTTCAAGTAGTGTAAAATTACCCAGAATCACCATTCCCACCTTTTCTGGAAATTATGCCGAGTGGATAAGTTTTCGAGATTTATTTATGTCCCTCGTGCATACCAACCGATCTTTGGATAGTGTACAAAAGTTACACTATCTAAAAATCGTATTTGTCTGGCGAAGCAGAACAACTTTTGCGTCATGTTCCCATAACAAGCGACAACTATGATGTTTGCTGGAATTTATTAGAAAATAGGTATAATAATAAGCGGTTCATTGCAAACTCAGTTTTAGAAAGGTTTATAAGTCAAAATGATGTATCCACTGAGTCTGCAACAGCCTTGAAAAAACTATTAGACACCAGCAACGATTGTCTTCACGCCCTTAAAAATTTAGGATTGAAAACAGAGTCATGGGACATGATTGTCATATATATTTTAAGTTTGAAGCTGGATAACGAATCTCGGAAATTGTGGGAGTCTAAATTGAGTGAGTTGAAGAATGATTTACCTACGTATAAGCAGTTTGCAGAATTCTTGCAACAAAGATTTAGGTCTTTAGAATTTTTAGATAACAAGGTTCCAAATCTTATTACGACATCAAAAAGTGCTTCATACTACTGAATCGATTAAATGTCCGTTTTGCGCAGATAGTCACAAATTGTTTAATTGCAAGAAATTTGCAAAGAAGGATACAGACGCACGTCGTAACTTTGTCAAAATTCAAAGATTGTGTTTTAACTGTTTTGGTTCTTCCCATTCGGTATATTCATGTCGCGTACCATCCAAGTGTCGAATCTGTAATAGGAAACATCACTCGCTTCTTCATATTACTAAGTCTACACAAGCGAGTAATGTTCCTCAGGTGCCAGCTGAACATTCTCTTATTGTAGGTATTGATAAGCAAGACGAACCGTCTAAACAGGTTACTTGTCATACGAGCTCCCAAAGCCATGTTTTGCTTGCAACGGCTTTGGTAGGTGCAAAATCTCAATCAGGCACATATATAACTCTTCGGTCTCTGGTAGATCCAGGATCACAATCTTCGTTTATAACGGAGACCGCAGCTCATCTTCTTGGGCTGCCGAAGGAATCATCGAAGAGTTATGTGTCAGGTCTAGGAGGTGATCGGGATTCCTTAGTGACGTCAAAGTATGACGTCAGTCTTCATATACAATCACTGATAGACCCTAGTTTTGTAACTCAAGTTAAGGCTCACATCATTAAAAACATCACCACATTGCTGCCTGATAAGCATATTGCAGTGCAGAGGTGGTCAAACATGCCGGGGATAAGATTAGCAGATCCCAGATTCAACGTTCCTAATAAGATTGATCTCCTTCTTGGAGCAGATATTTATGCTCAAATTATTCAAGATGGTCTTATTAGGTGTGGTCCAGATTTGCCAGTGGCTCAAAATTCAAAATTGGGATGGATTTTATCTGGGAAAATATTATCATCTGGTAGTACGAATGTCAAAAACTTTCATTCTTCTGTTCGATGTATGCAGGTGGTAGAACAAAACAGTTCACTGCACACATTATTAAATTTAGAAGATAAATTTAAGCTTGATAAAGTAAAAGGTTGGACAGGAGAAGAAAAAGAGTATAGGAAAATAAAAAAGAAATTAAGGTATCATAGTTTAGGATGGATTAAAAAGAATAATCTAAATTAGTTTTTGTGATCTGTAGTTTGGTTCATTTGAGTTTGTACAATATGTAAATTGATTAAGCTGATCAACCACGTTGATTGCCTTCAAGTCATATTTCGGTTAGTTTTATAGGTAGTTGTCTTTTGAATCTGTGTGTTCGTTTATGATAAAAGATGGCAGTTCACACAGTGGATACTTGGATAGTGCAGGCAGGACTTCTACAATTTGATCACTAACTGCGAAGTTGACTATTTTAATTTAATTTTTGAGGCTGTATTTTTAATGGAATTTCACGTGTGGTCAATGTTTATTAGTAATTAAAACCAGTTTACAAACTCTATGTTCTAACTGCTATAGAATAAACGTGTTTGGTTTTGATATTTATTTTAATGTTTATTCAGATTTATGTTTTTTTAATGTTTGTGTCAAATTATTATTTACTGTTAAAGTTATTGTAATTTACTTTCACTCACCATGAATTGAATTTTACATTGTTTACAGTCCACTTGTTTTGCATTCTTATTTCATGGTGGGCGGTGTTACATGACACCTTTAGTTTCAGTGAGATTGTATCGTGTTGCTTTCTTCTAGTGATGGACATTCTGTCCATGGTGGGCGGAATGTTTAATCGTATACGTTCTGTATTTTATATTTTGGTTAGTAGATGGCGTTATCTAATTTTAGAACTCGCTATGAAGTTTCTCTCGCCCAGACGTATATTGATTTGAATGATGTATTGTTTTTTTGGCTTAACTTTTATGACAATTACACGGTCGTCTCAATTTTGAGTTTTTATTCAGTTGGACCTCGCGGTGTATTTTTGACAATCAGCCGATTGTTCAGCGCAAGTGTCCACGATGTGAAGACTTGAAGGTAAGTGTGTTGTCTATGGTAACACCCAGATACTTGATTTCTCTTACCATCTCTAGATTAGTGTTATTAATTTGGACAGGAGCAGGTAACGACTTGTTCCTTTTGGTGGTAAATAAAACGAGCTTGGTTTTATTTGGATTCAAGTTTAGTCCCTTGCTCCTACACCATTCTAGGGTTACTTTTAATCCTCTATTCATAATATCTCTTATGACACTAAGAACTTTTCCTGATACTAGGAGTGCACCGTCGTCTGAATATACTTGTGTGTATATGTGCAGTTTGTTTAGTTTTTGGATAAGTTCATCTATAAGCAGACACCACAGGAGGGGTGAAAGACAACCACCTTGTGGGAAACCCCTCTTTGCTCTTATTGTATGTGTGGTGTTTGCTAGCTCCGCGGTAATTGATCTATGTTTCAGCATGTTTTTTATCCATCCTGAAATCTGTTTGTCTATACCCTCTCGTTCAAGAGCTTGTTCTATTGATTCCGGGGTTGCTTTATCAAATGCTCCTTCCACATCGAAGAAACACCCAAGGGCATATTCCGATTCGCTAATTGATCTCTGAATCCGTGTCACTATGCTATGGAGGGCAGTCTCTGTAGATTTGCCCTCCATGTATGCATGTTGGTTTCCATGTAGTGGATTTTTTTTTTTTTTTTAATAATTGCATAAAAAAGATTTGTAGGTACTTCACTTATGACCGTCTACCTTTCGTATTAGTAAGAAAACTGTATCACGTCAGGTAGTGATCCCTCGCTAAGTAACAAGCAATCTTAGAAATATTTGTTATACAAAGTAATAACATGACTAACTACAAGGTCTAATTACAATTGCAATAAGATCCTATTTAGAATATGCAAGGAGAAGGTGTATCTTTGCATTGACCGTCGACGAGTAAAGTGTTGAGTCATGACAAAACATAGTGTGGATTTGAGGTCTTTTCTATTTCAGTTCTTATTTGTTTGTCTAAAATGTTCTCTATTGTCTTTAAAATAAAGGAGGAAAGGCTTAAGCACCTGAAAGATTTCAATTCTTGGTACGAGCTTTTTCCCGGCTTTGGAATGAAGACTGCTCTTACCTCTCTCCAACATTTTGGTATGTAGTTGGTACCGATACTGCTTGAAAACAGTTTCAGTAGGTCTTCTATAATGTACTTCAGTGCTATTTGGAGCATTTGGCGTTAGTACATCGTTTGCGATAGTAAGATCCTTTCATTTATTTAAACTTTTAAAACCAATATAGTTTACAAGGGTCTGATATAAATTCAAAGTCCTGAGTGCAAAAAATATCACTCTGTGAGTGTAATGCTATATTAATTATTTATTTATCATCACCGCGAGTCGAAAATTATTTATTGAATCTTCAGTATGCGAGTCTGAATATTGCTAATGTAATATTTTGCAATAACGACACGCGGTTTTCATCGTTCCAATGCAGTTTTGATATAGCTTGAAGTACAATAATAATGTGTTGGACGTAGTTCCATGAATAATCTTGCTAGGTTACACTTGTGTACTCTCATATTGATTATACAATTATTTTGTATTTTTCTTTCTTTTCAGATCTAACTGCGACAGCCATACGTAGCTAATAAATATAAAGTAAGTGCTAAAACGAGACTATTTATGATTTCGTTATGTCTTATCGTTGATGAAAGTTTTCTTTATAAATAACATGTTCCTGGCAGCCCTATTGTTCGAATCCCGATTGGATCGCTATATTAGATGAGAGCAATCCATTTGTATTGCTGTACTTTGTTCTTGAGAAATGAACTGTCTTTGTGAAAAACTTCAAGAAGTTGTTACTTTGCACATTGCGAGCAGTTCTTCGGAGTTTATTTATCAATATCAATCAATGGAATATACTTTGAGAGTTTATTGTACGCGCTAGGTATTTACTTATTTCTTCTAGACGATAATACGTCAGCTGTTTTATTTTCTCGCATGGCTATTTCTAAATCATTTTTTGTATTGGTAAAAGTAATGGATACTCGTATGACTTTTATAAGTGTTTTAGTGTGACCTCTGGCTTCTACAGTAATTCACCATTTTCATCGCCTTTTTTATAGGTGCATTTTATAATAATCACAAATTAATAGTAAATAAATAAGTACTTTTAAACTAAACAGAAGAGTTAAAAATCATTCATTGCTTCTTGTATAATATTCCTTAGGAATGGAATTACCATTTTTTAAATAACGTCTAATTGAATACTTTCCAATTCAAGGGCACTCGTTCGTAATTACATTTTCCCTAATTTATCTTGTTAGATTAGATGAAAAATACTAATCAAGTTTTCCAACAATTCTCAACCGCGTCTTCTCCTTGAAATAATTAAATAAGGTTTTTACCTATAACCGTAGTTAAATTACACAAGTTTGGAAGCTTAGGCCAAGTCGATCCCCGTGATGCCCAGGAGAATCAGCTCGGCAGCTGCCTATTAATGAGGCCAGGATCCGACGGATGATACATCCCGATCTAGATACCTAATGATTTAATTTCTCAAAGTAAATCTTTGAGGTAAGAGACAGAAGGATTCAAATCAAAGAGAAGTTATTTCATTGTTTAGCGCGATCAGTGTGACGATTCTGTTAACTTTAAGTCACAATAGTATCTCAATAGTGTTTCTATATTATTACTTTTTACATACTTCTTATTATTAGTGTATAAATGAACACCAATGTTATCAGACATCGACTGTACATAGACGTAAACAAATAGTTGAATAAGCAGTTTACTAACATGTGATGCGACTGCTGATATACGGCGGTAGTCGAGATGTCTTTAGGTGGTTTGTGAAAACTAATTAACACCAGTGTTACCTGCAACTGCAACATACACGAAAAGAAAAATCGCTTGACTACTACTATCCAGGCTCAGTGATCCAAAATGAGTCTTGGCCATCCAAGACAAGAGCAGACATCCTAGTCAGGGGAGAGTTTATATCCGCTCTCTGAACGAGTCCAATCTTAATACATTCAATCACAATTAGCCTGGTGAAAAGTCATCATCTTATTACCTGGCGTGTCTTAGATCCAATAAAATTTCTATGTCTGGTGGAGAGTATTCGCCTCGCATGTGACGTCTAGTATCGGTTTGTCTTCGCCTCGATTGTTTCCCACAATGCACCGAAGTTTGATTAGCTCGTTAAATCGCGATTATTTCTGAACAGATCCCGATTAACCAATTAAAATTTTACAATCTTGTCGAAGGCATATAAAGTCATTACTTGGAACGGCGCCAAAGATCGTGTGAGAAGCGTTTCATTCGTGGTTGAGAACGACTGCATTTAATATGTTGGCATAGCTCTGAAGTGTAACTACTTATTAACTAGTAGCTGGTATGTTATGAAGCATAAAACATCACTTAAGTTATAAAGATTTTTTTGGCAATCTTAAAGACACAATAATTATAATATTTAGGGATAATTACGCCTGGGTATAGTCCAACTGGCTTTAAAAACTAGTTCTTTATCCCATAGAAGTGGCAAGATATTCATCATTGAATCTGCATGCTGGAAAAGTCGGCTCAGAATACATCTGCATAATTTTAGACTAACCAACTTTCGGTCTTATGAATTTTATGAATACTGATTTCGTGGTTTTAAAATTTTCATAGTAATTAATTTTATAGCACTTTTATAAAATTAGACCTTATATATTTGTTATACTGAATAAAATTACAGACAAAACCCATTACAAGAAAATAATACAGTTTTTTTTCTTTCTATAGAATAGTAGGAAAACGAGCATGCTGGTTGCCTGATGAAGGATTTTAACAATTTGAGTAGCAGAAAGGTTTATTACTAGAATGAAAAAATAAATTTATGTTTATCATAGAACATATTGTATTGATAGGTTGGCATATTGCTATTGCTTATTGCATATTGATTACTAACATAGTTTATAAGAATATTGTTACTAACGAAATTATGGATTGACATCTGAAATAAAAGATATATTATTATATGCATTATACAATACAATGTTGTGAACAATATTTAATGCTTTAGAAATTTTATTCTAAGTGTAACTCGCAAACTGGGTCTTATTCACACAACACGCAGCGGCCAGTGCAACTTGACACTAGCTTTCAACAGAATAAAAATCCAACTAAGACCTTTAAATTCCTTTCAAATAGTAAAAACATATTTTTATTTCAAAAGTCGGCAAATGGTGGTTTACTTTACGTACCTAAGGTTAAAAAAAGGTATATTTTAGAATTTGATGTACTCGTTTAAACTAGAGTGGATACTGAGTAGTAATTATGATTTATTAATTTCTAAAGTACGGGAGGGAAGTGCTTGGAAGGCAAATAAACTCAGAAACTCACTTATAAATATTTTCGAAGAGCCGTGTGTAGGCGGGGAGCCTGGTGGAGACTTTTAATTAAAAACTGCTAATTGCTCGCTAAATAGTCTCTAAGTTTTAAGTTTAGTTAAAGTTTTCATTTATTAATTGCCGATAAGATTTTGTGGAAAGTAAATTAGCTAACTTGTAATCGTAGTACTAAACTCAATTAGGTACTTATTATGACAATTGTGCCTGGTTTGTTCTTTGTTCGAGATATATGCTTTTGTATGTATAGTAGTTTTATGTAGAACTAGCTTTTGCCCGCGGCTTCACCCGCGTGAATTTCCCACGGGAACAATGCTTTTCCCGGGATGAAAGGTACCCTATGTCCTCCTCAGTATTTCTAACTATATGTGTATTCGAAATTTCAGGAAGATTGGTGTAGTAGATTAAACGTGAAGAGGTAACAAATAAATAAATAAAATAATATGCCGCCGAAATCAATGTAGCTGGTAAGTAATGGTATTTCTGACGGATCCTCGCGGGTCTCCCCTCCTGCTAAGAAGTCATCGTAGTCATGACTGCAGGGATACAGACAGACAAAAAAAAAAGTTTCTATACTGGAAACGGGTTAACATCATGCAATTTTAAACTTGCAATTATTTTGAAATTACAAACAGATACTCCAATTTTATTTATTTGTCGAGGTGTGTTCAGTTCACTTCAGTAAAATTACTTGTAAATTTTGAGAAAAGCTGACTAAGATATAAAGTTTTGATACGGTATTGAGTTCTAAAGTTTGCAACGCCGCGTCTCAGCTGACCGGAGCGCGGACGAGATGACGCGGGAATTTCAATTTAACTTGGAGAAAGAATACACCACGATAACGAAACTTATAGTACATTCCTTTATTATATTTTTAAGCCATAAAAAATTATATGTGTAATTATTTTGTTTGTTGTTTTTTTCCTAATCGTTTACCAAATTTCAACGGAATCTGTATGTGGTTAAAAGTTTATCCGTAATACAAACTTTTTTTTAGATTTTGATGTTTGATACACAAAAAATACCGGAAATAATACATACTTTTTTTTTCTAAAATACCCACGGGCGCGATGTCCCAGGCGCAGCTCGTTTATAACAATAACAAGAGTTTATAAAGTATGGCACTTTTTCAAAATATCAATTTTCTCTACCAAATAAAACAATAGAATTAAAAGAGATAACATCAGTGGAAGCTACGTATTTCTAGTCAAGTTTGACTGTCACATACGACATTAAAACAAGCTTGGCGCTGCTTGATGTATCTGAAGATAGAATTATATCGTCAAGTTAGATTGGCAGCGCTAACTTAGATGACGCCGACTCACAAGACACGTAACGATCGGTATAACACGTGTATAGCGGTTTACTTCAAGTGAGAATTATAGTAGTAGTTTATATACGACATTTGCTGGTAGGATTAGCACCACAGAATTATGAAAGATGGGGTATTATTTAAAACTTTGTTCCATAGTTACTTATGAGGCTTATAGTTTTGTTATTTATGAGGTAACGACTCACTAATGTGTGTAAGTATGTGTGTGTGTGTGTGTCTAATGTGTGTCACTATATAATTGCTAGTAGTCACACATTAGTGAGTCGTTACCTCATAAATAACAGAACAGATATTCTTAACAGAAAAATAAGATTACTTTTTCTTTAAGAAATTACGGAACCTATAAGATTCAACAAATATAGTACCCATGGATGATATCAAACAAAAAGCTACTTACAAGTCATACCGATACAATTTATTAATTGAAAAAATATGAAGCAAATAGTTCCCGACCTTTATAATAGAAAAGTAGGTTACATTTACACGGGAAAATAGAATAATCCTATAAATGTTACAAAAACCGAACATGAAAGAAAGGTTGGAGGATCGTTATTCAGGGCAGGAACAATAAATATTTATACGCGAGCCCAGAGAGTTATAAGTCTTGGGAAAATTGGTGTAAATGCTGTAATAGCCGAGCTATTTGTGAGTTCAGTGCGCATTAACATGGTATTTTGTTAGGAAAACGTGGACCACGGGGGAAATGTTGTTCTTGTATCAATTCAAGGTAAACAAAGGTTCGATTCACAGATGGAATTTACTGTAGAATGAAAAGTATTTGAAATCATAATGACAGTCATTACTTCATATCAAATGGTTAGAGTATCTTTACTATTTCATCACTACTTACTCCGATGAAGGAAAATATCGCAAGGAAATCTGTATACTGTCTGGAAATCTGTGTAGTTGACTGTTTAGTTCACTAGTGTGTATACGACAACTGTGTTTAGATTTTGGTAGTTGTCAAGTCATGATAGATTGATAAAAAGCTAATTGTCAAATCTGCAAGCTAACTGTGTATCTTTAACACACTCGATAAGAAAGAAAGATATCATAACTCATAGCTGTTCCTTGTTTCAGAATGATTACTACCCAAAGGTTGGCTGGAAGAGATTACTTAATCTCTTCCATTATTCCTTGCCATTCTCCTTTGCCAGCTTCCATGCTGGTCTGGGAGCGAAGAAAAAACATAGAATGTGCCAGCTGCTTCTCTTCCCGCGCAGATTGTAAAAGTCAATCGAGGGATAGGGCTTTAAACTGGGAATTCCTCCACTCATAGGCGATGGGCTAGCAACCTGTCACTATACCTGAATCTCCATTCCATCAGAGAGCCTACTATTCAGCTAAGCGTGGCCTTCGAGTTTCACGACTGTTGGATCTGTCTACCCCGTAAGGGATAAAGATGTGATTCTATGAATGAATGAATTCTCCTTTGGGTAGTAATCGAGAATAACAGAAGATGGCCACAGCATAAACTAGTGGTTCTGTGAGAACAGTAGACCTCGCGAGCCCTTCCACGAAATAACCGATATTTTACCCTGTCCCTGACTTAGAAGAGTTTTGAAACCAACCTACCAATGCTGTAAAGAAAGTAAAAAGTTCTTGTGGTTGGTCAATACCACAAAAAAATTGACTGAGACCTGCCTTTTCCGCCTCGAAATAATATAAATATGTAATAATAATAAATATATACGGACAAATCACACAAATTGAGTAAGTTCAAGACTTTACGGGATGCCAATTTAACAATACTATATTTTATAACAAATACATATATGTATAGATAAATATCCAAAACCCACGTCACTCTGAAAAAGATTATTTTCAATCTTCACCCGACCGGGGATCGAACCCGGGACCTCTGGTGTGGCCGTCTGGCGTGATGACCGTTAGGCCACGGAGGTCGTCAGTCGTCAGAAATGCATGGTTTGACCTATTGGTTATAGGTATGTATATTTATGTAATTTGCGCAACAAAATTAAAGTTCAAAAAAAAAGTTCAATTTGAAATCGAATCTATTATATACATCCATACTAATATTATAAATGCGAAAGTTTGGATGTGAGTTTGTGAATTTGTGAGTTTGTGAGGATGTTTGTTACTCAATCACGCAAAATTTACTGGACGGATTTCGATGAAATTTGGTACAGAGGTAGATAATGACCTGGAATAGCACATAGGCTACTTTTTATCCCGGGAAAAAGCACTGTTCCCGTGGGAAACTCACGCGAGCGAAGCCGCGGGCAAAAGCTAGTATACGTATATATTACTTTTTTTTAATAGGATTCTAATCATACAATGAAGTTTTTTGATATCAGATTTATTTCAAGTGTTCAAGATAATTCCACCAAGCAAAGCAATCCACAATACAATACCATTAATCAAATAAATACTTGAGTTTTTTTTTCAGTTTGCGTGTACCACCCTAGATCTCATCTATGCTTCTCATCAGGCAAGATAGAGGTCAAACGCACTCAATTTAAAAAAAAAATAAACGCAATTCAAACAATCTCATTTTAATAAATAAATCAAGTCACTCTTAAATGAATTTGCGAGTATTAAAAGCTTTGCTGCGCCATCTATTGATTTTTTTGTGAACTATCGTATAAGTATTTAATAAATGGATTTATAGCGGTTTTATTGAATTTCACTATGTTGTTCATACAAAAAAGTTACGTCTTTATAAGGATAACAAAAATGTCTAATGACATTTTTGATTTTTTTTTAAATAGCTGAGATATAAGTCTTTTTTTATATATTATCGCCATTTTATAAAATTTCGAAAAACTGGCTCGACTAAAAAATTCTATTAAATTACCAAACCTGCTCACAAAATTTCATAAGAATCGGTTCAGAAATGCGACCTGTAGGCGATAACATCCGGACAGACAAAAGAATTTTCGGCTAGTGGAAACTGAGACGCTTCGCTCGCTGCGCTCGCTCGGTCGATTAATGTAAATATTATCATCATAATCTAGTGCCAGAAAAGCACTAGCTATTTTAAAATAGCCACTGCCACAACTGCCACTGAACAAACAGTATATATTACGCCATTCGACACCAACATATAGCCTTCTTATTTACAGTTCACTGGTACTTTTGCCAATAGCCTGTCCTGGGTTCAAGCCGTTTACTCCACGCCCGGTGTTGTATGAAAAATGCATGAGAACGCACACCTCCTGGACTATTTTCTTGAACTGCTGGAGTAATTCTCACGGGTTTTAAAATATTTCTATTGTTATGAACTCGTAGACGTGAAAACCCAATCAGATCAATTTAAATATACTTAGTTTATTCTATCTTCTTTCAATTTAAAGAAATTAATCGTAGTAGACGGTATCACGAAAGATGTATGTTACCTTATTTCATCTACGTTAGAGCTTTCTCACGAGTCTGTAATTAAATTTTAGTACCTAAGCCATTGGAAATGTCCTGTCGATACGAATCGTCCCACTTCCGTCGCGCCGTCGGAACGGAACGTGTATTGCATTAGTTTTCTTGTACACAAGCTCTGTGCAGTCGGTGAAATGTAGACGCTGATTCTGTTAGCCTCGACAGTAATGTTGAGTAAACTTAATCCTCTTCTTCCTACATGTGTATCACAGTAAAATTGACACAACAAAGTAAAATACTACAATTTTAGTATATGTACTGCCGAAGCAAGTACCCTGAACCCTTTGTAGGGCTGTCATATGGGATGGTAACTACGGCAATTAATGCATATGTCAAAGACAGACACAGGTCCGAATGGAATGCGCAGGATAGACTTACACACTCAAAGGCAATGCTTGGTGAAGGCAACACCAGGTGGCTCAAAGAAATCTGCAAGTATAGCAGAATACAGACAATAATTCTAATTGGGGCCTTGACTAGACACTTTAGTCACCTCTACAAATTGAAACTTGTCAACAGCCCTCTGTGCAGGGCCTGTACAGAAGCAGAGGAGTCCATGAGACACATTTTGTGTTATTGTGACTCGTTGGCAAACAAGCGACTGGACCTCCTAGGATCAGCATATCCGGCCCTGGAGGACTATAGGCACTTCGCAACAGGTGATATTCTGAAGGTCATGCAGTCCTTCTTCAGAATTCCCGATGCGGGTGAGTAAGGCATTGGGGTAAGTACAAAAAAACCCAAGGTTTGAAGTATTTCCGGACCTCGGACCCTGCGTGTTAAGATAAGATAAGATAAAATACTACAATGATTTAGTTTCCAATATAAAAAGTCTACTCTGTAATTTCATTTTTATTCTTTTGCTACGGTCTATTTAAAAACGTATTAAAAAAATAGATACAACACAAACTTATTTGACTTTGCGAGATTTATATACAAACATATTAGTTCTCAAACTCACATCCAATATTTCGCATTTATAATAATAGAAGGATAGTACCTACACTTTTTTTAAGTTGTTCTATCATTTCAATTCGATTTATATAAGGATTTATTTAAAAAGAATACATTTGTAAAACTTTATTTACTATGTTTTACGCATAGAGCATCACGGACTCCTTCCACGCGCGGAAGTCCTTGTTGCTCGAAATTTTTATATGAATAAAGTATTATTATTAGTAAAAATTGCCAATATGCGTGTAAAGTAGAACAGGAATAATGTCTCACGTTTAGTGTTTTCCGATGACGGCAGCTGGCAACCGAGCGACGGAACTATGCGGGTTTCCCGCCGCTTCTAGTGTGGGCCGTCGATCGCTGCAGTGTCGGTGAAAATAAACCGTTTATCGTTTGTCGTTTCTTTAAACTAGATCACAGAATTGAGATAAGTACTACGTACCAGAAAGGAAACTCGCAGCTCCTCCCGCAATATGGCACTCCACGCACTCCCCGCACTTCTCCCCCGGTCTTGTGTGTATTGGGACGCTATGACTGTGAGAAACGCACACATTGACGTGTTACTGACGTGTTCACAGATATATAGTTTCTGTTTGGCTCATAAGTGTCAAATCGTTATATAGTGCTTGCATAGGCATTTTAGATTCAGTTGCGAATAAACACCATTGAGATCGGACGCTTGTTACTTATTTCCAAGATCACACAACCAAACTTGAACCTTATCACCTGCACATATGGTCCACATCGAGCCGCATGCCGTCAGGTAGCAACCGGGTGACCCGAGCCGCGAGAACAAAAGACACAAGGACACGCCGATAGATAACTGGATTTATGCATCTTTGAGTGAATATTAACTTGTTACGATAATATTGCTTACAAGACTGTTTGAGTTTGTGATCAAAAACATTTGTGTTTACGTTATTGACTGGATTTTAAGTGTACAAAGTGACGAACTATGACTAGTAAGGAAGAAATTTGTAGTGTTTTAGAAGATACGGCCGAATTACTTAAGAAAACTCAGGTTAATTTGAAGAAATGTCCCAAACAAAGACTGACAAAGGGTTACATACAAACGCGTATACAGTGTGTTGAAGAATATTGGAGTACATTCAAGAAGGCTCACATAGATTTAGTAAAAAAAAATACCTCGCGAGCAACGTGGCGTACTTCCATATTTTGTAAATGAAGAATACTTTGCGATTGAAGATGTATACCTAGGTATGCTCGCCGATCTTAAGGATATGCTATCTAAGATTGAAGGAGGGATATGTACGGACAAACAAACACAAGTAAAGTTACCTTCGTTCTCCGATAGTTACGAAGAATGGCCGACACAATAATGCGTCACTTACCAGCGTTCAGAACATTATTTGAAAACCAGCATCACGGGTGAAGCAGCGGCATTACTTAGGCACATACAAATTACAGAAACAAATTATTCGCAGGCATGGGAAACATTACAAAAACGGTATGGCAATAAACGTGTAATAGTAAATTCTTTACTCAAGCGGCTGTTTATACAAAAAGAAGTGTTCTACATAAACAGCTACACAACTTAAGAGCCTATTAGACACTACGAACGAAATTTTGAATAGCTTGAAAAATCTTGAAATTACGACCGACTCTTGGGATCCTTTAATAGTCTTTCTCACTGTGCAGAAACTGGACCCAGAGTCCCACAAGGAATGGGAAGAATTTTCACTCTCTGAAAATAAAGAAGAGCTATCGAAGTGGAAGGATTTTACAGAAATTTTTGGAGTCAAAATTTCGTACGTTAGAGCTAGTCACACCGCCTACTACGAAGAATACTAGAGAAAGAGTTTTCCATGTATCTACAGAGTCGCCTACACCTACATCAGAAAGATTATGCATTATGTGTACAGAAAATCACGCTTTATGCCGATGCGATAAATTTGTGAAAATGCAACCTTCTGAACGAAGTCAATACGTACAAAGTAACAAGCTCTGTTTTAACTGTCTGACTCCAGGGCATGCAGTGAGAATGTGTCGTAACAAAATGTCTTGTAGAACATGTCGCCGTCGCCATCACACATTATTACATGAACCGAGAAGAGACGTCCAGTCAGACAATGCACACCTGTCATGTAGAGGAAAAGCCAAGTCATGCAACAGAGAATGAACCTGAGGTCGCAATATCGACGCATTTTGCATCCGAGAAGTCCACAGCCTTGCTTGCTACAGCAACGGTCATAGCTACAGATGATACAGGACATTATACAATATTGCGCGCCTTAGTTGATAATGGCTCTCAAGGCAATTTCATTACGGAACGAGCAGCGCAACTCCTACAACTTAAGAGAATTCCCATAAAAGGAACCATCACTGGTGTTGGCAATACGAAGACTACAGTTGAGCAGATGGTACGAATTAGCATACAATCAAGATACGAGAAGGAATTTAACCTCACCGTGGACGCCTACGTCATGCCTACAAGGTTAACTTCACAGCTACCATCCAATACAATTACAATCAATACACACGCCTGGCCACACTTACGAGGACTCACCCTGGCCGATCCGAGTTTCCACACACCAGGGCGAGTGGACATGGTGCTTGGCGTAGAAGTTTGTGCCCAAATCATGAAGTCAGAGATTCTGAAAGGTCCACCTGGCTCTCCATGTGCCCAGAATACCAGCTTGGGTTGGATCCTTTTTGGAAAAATACAAGCACACTCTTCAGAGACAGAAATGGTTGTAATGAATCACCAGTGCAACTTAGATGACATGTTAAAGATACTATGGGAAGTCGACACAGATAGTAAACGAATACTTACCAGAGAAGAAGAAGAATGCGAGACAATATACAACAACACACATACACGAGACTTTACATCTGGGCGTTACATAGTTAAACTTCCATTCAAAGTAGAGAATCCACAATCTCCTGAAGGAAACACAAAAGAAGGAGCTATGAAAAGATTATTTCAACTAGAGAGAAGATTCAAGAAGAATGAACATTTCAGAGTAGAATACACAAAGGCTATAAATGAATATAGCAAACTGCATTACATGGAAGAAGTTTTAGAATCTGAGATTGACAAACCTGCAGTGTACTTACCCCACCACGCGGTATTTAAAGAATCGAGTGAGAGTACCAAAATAAGACTAGTCTTTGATGCCTCGCACAAGGGCGCCAACAACATTTCACTTAACGATGAGTTATTAGTAGGACCTCAACTTCAAGATGATGTTAGATATTTAATCCTGAGATGGCGTATGAAGAAGATAGCATTTACCTCAGACGTTCAGAAGATGTATCTTCAGGTTTTGGTCGCAAAGGAAGATACAGATTTCCAAAGAATACTCTGGCGTAACAACAGCAATAAATATAATTTAAACTTACCTGAAGTAGTCACAAAGAGGAAGATATTGTTTGAAGTCCAACGCTTGTACGATCCCCTTGGCTGGCTTTCTGCTGCACTGGTACCTGTAAAACTTTCTAGTTGTGTAAAATGAATTATTACGGGAATTATGGCTACAGAGAATTGACTGGTATGAAGAGATAGATCCTGCAACTAAAGAAGAGTGGTTAAACCTACGAGAGAGTCTCAAAGATGTTAATTTCATAAAGATAAAAAGATGGATAGAAGTCACTAATAAGAATGAAAAAGAACTTACCGTCCATGGTTATTGTGATGCTTTAGAAAAGGAATATGGAGCCGTAGCTTACCTGAGAGTTTAAGATATCACGTCGAGAGGAGTCCTGGCATCTAAACATCTGAAACAAAGAGAAATAAACATGGACACATTAGTAGATAAAAACATAGAATTAGAAAGAAAGAAAAACTGTTCATACTTACCTGAATATCGACGAAGAATATAAAGAAATTTCAATTAGCAAAGAGTTTGAAAATTTTAGACATTTAAATGAAGTAATATGGACGATTACTTACGCAAAGAGGTTTCTAACACAGAAGAGTATAGAAAGCAGAAGCATAGACTCACAAATAACTACAGAAGAGATAGAAATTTCATTAAAGATTTGCATAAAGTCAGTACAAGAATAAACATTTATAGAAGAAATCACAAATTTAAAGGAAATAAAAAGACCAAAAAATAGAAGTTTACTGAAAGCGTTAAATCCATATCTAGATTCAGAAAATATACTCAGGGTGGGCGGAAGAATAAAGTATTGTACATTAAATAATGAAAAAAATACCCTATAATTTTATAGATGACATAAAGTATCTTACCGCATTACTTATTGCAGAAGCTCACAGAAGAACATTCCACGTACAGATGATGATGATGAATTACCTGAGATCTAGATATTGTAGTCTGAAACTAAGGACTTAATAAAAAATACTTCCATCTTAGTGATCACATATTAGACTTACCATGGTTTATAGCATCAAAGGCGGCAACAATATTGTAAAGAGATAAAGTTCCAAACTTGGCCCAGTACCTGTAGAATTACCTAGTCTGAATAGTGCATGTTTGTATAGTACATTTTTAAATTTCAATTCCCTAATCGGCTTGCTACGTTTAGTATACTTGTTGACAATTAACTTTAATGTGATAATCGTAGCTTGCCTTGATTTCCTTATTAATTTTGTTTGTATGGCACTCAGTTATTTTCAAGTAAATAGTCTGTTGTAGTCAGCACTATTCATTGCATGTTAATTACTTTCATTTTTAAAAGGTCTTAAGCCCTTTTGGTGGGCGGTATGTTTGGCTCATAAGTGTCAAATCGTTATATAGTGCTTGCATAGGCATTTTAGATTCAGTTGCGAATAAACACCATTGAGATCGGACGCTTGTTACTTATTTCCAAGATCACACAACCAAACTTGAACCTTATCACCTGCACAGTTTCATTTGTAGTAATTTGGGCTTTAAACTAAGGGATTCCTCCACTCATAGGCGATGGGCTAGCAATCTGTCACTATATCTGAATCTCCATTCCATCAGAAAGCCCACTATTTAGCTAAGCGTGGCCTTCGAGTCTCACGACTCTTGGCTCTGTCTACTCCGTAAGGGATAAAGACGTTATTCTATGTATGTATGTATTGTAGTAGTAGTTGGTATATTTGACGCCCCGTTTCTATGAAGCGCCCGCCCTGTGACTAGATGTTAAGATAATTTCGGCTGGCATTATCAAATGTCATTAGGCGAGATAAACGTAGATAAACGAGTAAATACTTGGTTGATACTGATACCCAAACAGCCTCCAACTTCTCGGCTCATAGGTATACGTTGAAAGTCTAATGAACGATATTATCGATTAGTTCATCGGCAGCCAACGAACTGTTATAGATAAATTGATGATTTAAACATAACAGTTTAAATAACGAGTTCGTTAATAGAAGACGCAGCCCTAGTCGCTTCAACGACAGCGGTTTCCGTCCATAAATTTCGGAATCTCTCTACAATCGAACCACTGAAAAAATAACGAGTTTTCAGATTTAAAAGTGTTGTTTTCAATGCATGCATTCATAAGGCTTTTTTTTGTTCTTAACGATTTTATACTTTCAAAATTAGTTTTAGTTAAAGCTGGGTTGAACAGGGTTGTTTTGTAAGTTTGGTGACTGGCAAGATTTATCTTTGTTTATTTGTTTGCAGTTGTAACTAAATTTATTTATTTTTTTTATATGCAAGAAGCATGAGAATAGCTTTATAACCAGTTTTCAAGCTTTGTATTAAATGTCGTGAGTATATGTATATCGTTCACCTTTCCTAATGATGTAGATTCCATCAGAGAGCCCACTATTTAGCTAAGCGTGGCCTTCGAGTCTCACGACTCTTGGCTCTGTCTACTCCGTAAGGGATAAAGACGTGATTCTATGTATGTATGTATTGTAGTAGTAGTTGGTATATTTGACGCCCCGTTTCTATGAAGCGCCCGCCCTGTGACTAGATGTTAAGATAATTTCGGCTGGCATTATCAAATGTCATTAGGCGAGATAAACGTAGATAAAAGATTCCTTTTTATAGACTTGGTTGACTGGAAGAATTCCCTTTCTGGAATAAGTCCGCTATTGTACGCATCTCTTTTCTATTTTTCTTATGTGTATGTGCAATAAAGAGTTTACAAACAAACAAATAACAAACGAGTCTAATTAGTCAAATAGTTTTTGCCGTTAAAACATCACTGATACCCAAACAGCCTCCAACTTCTCGGCTCATAGGTATACGTTGAAAGTCTAATGAACGATATTATCGATTAGTTCATCGGCAGCCAACGAACTGCTATAGATAATTGATGATTTAAACATAACAGTTTAACATGACGTGTTCGTTATACAAGACGCAGCCCTAGTCGCTTCAACGACAGCGGTTTCCGTCCATAAATTTCGGAATCTCTCTACAATCGAACCACTGAAAAAATAACGAGTTTTCAGATTTAAAAGTGTTGTTTTCAATGCATGCATTCATAAGGCTTTTGTTCTTAACGATTTTATACTTTCAAAATTAGTTTTAGTTAAAGCTGGGTTGAACAGGGTTGTTTTGTAAGTTTGGTGACTGGCAAGATTTATCTTTGCTTATTTGTTTGCAGTTGTAACTATTTTTTTTTATATGCAAAAAGCATTAGAATAGCTTTATAACCAGTTTTTAAGCTTTGTATTAAATGTCGTGAGTATATGTATATCGTTCACCTTTCCTAATGATGTAGAACGTCAGAATCTAATTGAGAAAAATATTACAGAAAAATTATTTAGTTTTACAATAATATTTATTTTTAGTCTAAAATAGCTCTTTAACTTTCTTCGCGGCATCGACAAACTAGTCTAGGTAAATTGAGTTAAAAAATAATTCAAAAACAAAATGCAGCACATTTTATTCTTCAATGAAGCTAAATAAATCGGTATAGGAACAACCTGACACGTATAGAGCTGACGCTGACTAATGGTCCGTGCTGCACTCAAAGTTTTCAGACCTGAGGTATTCAGCTTGTACGGGTTTTATCTATAGCGCTAAAAACGTGTGATAAAAACAAGTTTTCTACAAAAAAACTTTTTTAGCACAAGATCTTCTTGTCACCTGAGAGATCTTAGTGCAATTTGTCTGTGTAGTTAACCGTTGAGGAGTTCCCTCAACCAGGTCATGCTTATTTTAATAGAGGGTTTACTTAATTTTTTGGAGTAAAAATTTAGCGCCACAACTGATTGCATTTGTCAAATTTTCTAATGTTGTATATTTATTTATTTATCAATTTTTGTACTCAACAAATACATAGATAGGAAATTTAATACATAGTAAAACTTAAGTACGAAGGTACTACTTCTTACAAGCTTACTTCTTAAAGGTTCTTACACTGCACTTATCATATGTATTGTCTCTTTTATTTCTATTTAACTTTGTTGTAGACCTTGTAGACCCTTCTTTGAAGATGCGTTCTTTCGTATTCTGAATTACTACTTAATGATATTTTTATCGCCTGTATTACCGATGCCGGTAACAACATTCTAGTTGTAGAAAACAAACTTACCACAAATGCATGTGGTGTGTGATGAAGTGAGAACTAACCCCCTCCCCGGCCCCTCCCTTGCACTTTTCTAATGCAGTTCGTGCTGCGATCATATTTCTTAAAGATGTGCGATACGACGCTGGGAAACGATGGCTGTGAAGCGCATTGCACAACGTTGCAGGGAAGATAAAATAAGATGTCTTTACTTTGGAAATATGTGATAGGTTTCTATAGTACAATGGTAATAGGTATTCTTGCCTATGACTTGCCCAGGTCTCAGGTTCAATCCTTGGATTAAGATTAACATATTGACCTCACCATGGATAACTCGAGTGTTACTCACGAGTCCTATCAGAAACATTATAATTTGAGTTATAAGATGTCTAAAAAGTCTATTATTTTGTGTAGCGATAGTAATAACATTGTGGTGTAAAATCAACCGCTAATTAATGATTATTAATTAATTTAGACTGTAATCAATTTTCAATCAAATTTATTTAGTTACATTTGTGAAAGTATATGATCATTTCATTTTATTTCATTCATTTAAAATTTGTAAATAGAAAAGTTTGTTAAAACATCTAAAACCATCGGACCACTCAATCTATCCACCCGGGTGGTCGTTTTACATCTTTAAACACACACAGTTACAGTAATGTAATAAAATCACTGTATGCTACATAATACCAATAAAAAACTTCTTAATTTCCACATTAAATAAAAATAAAATCCAGCGCCAGCTGTTTCACTGAAAATCCAAGAGAGCCAAAACACATTTAAAGTGAAACGTAATTTTCTCGAACATTCCACAGTCCGCGAAATAATGCAAGGAAATGAAGCTCGGAATATAAGAACTGCCAGGAGCGGACTGAGGGCTCCCAGCGGACGGAACCACTCCCAGAACAGAGTTAAAATAGATTAGACAAGTAACTGTTTTGCTGTAAAAAGAATTGGCGGTAGTGACGCTAATATTATAAGAATTTAAATGCATATTCAATCATTTATTTATTTCGTCAGACATAGGTAATACATGGAAGAGAAAAGATAAGAATGAAGCCGTTCCTCACTTCTATTCTATAGGGGCTATTTGACGGCTTAGTAACTCTTACACGAGGCTATTCGGAACGATCGCCCTTGCAACTCTCTCGACAAGGAAGAAACACTTTGAAACTTTCACTAAAGACTTTGCTGAATTTATGTAAGCTGAATAAATGAAGCTTGTAATTATAAGAACTGCCAAGGGCTGACTAAAGACTCCCAAGAGATAGAACCATTCTCATAGAATTAAAATAGATAAGACAAAGAACTGCTTTGCTGTATCCCTAAGAGATATGTCAGTAGGGAACAGTAGAATAGGGTAAGGAATAGATCTGTAGTAGGTAGTTTTGCAGTGGCATTATAGGTAACTAGCTTTCGCCCGCGGCTTCGCTCGCGTAAATTTCCCACGGGAACAGTCCTTCTCCGTGCTTCCAGCTATGTGTATGCGAAATTTCAGGAAGATTGGTTAAGTAGATAAAGCGTGAAGAGGTAACAAACAAACAAACTCACTTTCGCATTTATAATATTAGTTAGGATAAATTTGCGACTTTTATTATTGAAATAAGTACTTACTCTTAGAAAATAGATCCTACTAAAATAGAAATGACACTGATGGACTTATTAGACATCACACCCAAAAAATATAAATTTTGTAATCATGGATAAAGAAATTATATTAAATCTACTTTAAAGAGAGCTAAAAAGGCTTATATAGCGTGCAGGCGTAAAAAACTACACTTAACTTTTATTTTTTTTTTGTTAGTTTTAGTTTATTTTTTAGTTAGTTTAGTTTATATTTTAGTTTTTAGTTTATTTTACCCTTATTTAATATTTAATTAATGTAAACTTGGTACCTGAAATAAATTCATTCTTCGGTGGTAATTGACCTTTATGAATGTTTTATTTCGAAACTTGTAACCATTCTATTGATATTTGAGACGAAGCCTACAAAGTAAAACTGGAAATATAAGATCATCCCAAAGAGCATAAGTAAAGCATAAGCAAACTAAGGGCTGAAGCCTTTTTGAAATGTTAAAATGGAGGTTTGAAATAGGTAAGACATTGCTTAATATCAATGTTAGTAAATTATTAGAAAGAGAACAAAGAATTGTGGAAAGTTTTGTAAGAGTCTGATTTTATTTGTACTTCTAGCAGTTTTATAGCCCACAGATAGCCGACAGACACTAGTGGAAAAATATTAATTGACCGAGCGAGCGCAGCGAGCGAAGCGTCTCAGTTTCCACTAGCCGAAAATTCTTTTGTCTGTCCGGATGTTATCGCCTACAGGTCGCATTTCTGAACCGATTCTCATGAAATTTTGTGAGCAGATTCGGTAATTTTATAGAATTTTTTAGTCGACCCAGTTTTTCGAAATTTCAAAAAATGGCGGAGATATATAAAAAAACCTCATATCAGCTATTAAAAAAAATAAAAAACGTCATTAGATGTTTTTTGTTGTTCTTATTAAGACACAACTTTTTTGTCTGAAAAACATAGTAAAATTCAATAAAACCGCTATAAATCCATATATTATAAATTTCCATACGATAGTTTAGTTCACAAAAAATCAATAGATAGCGCAGCAAAGCTTTTAATACTCGCAAATTTGTAGTTTTTTAAAATGAGATGGTTCTTAAATATCATATGGCTTTTTTTGTTTTGCTTGGCTTTGAATTGTGTGTATTTAATCCCGATGTTAAATTAAATAATGAACAGGTTGTGCAAGTTACTGAAGCCAGAAATTTAGGAGTGATAGTAGATAGTACACTACAGTTTGAAAAGCATGTTATTGAAATTGTAAGAAATTGTTACTATAGGTTAAAGGTGCTTTACCAAATACGAGAATATTTAAGTGTACAGTTAAGAATTTATCTTTGTGAAAGTCTTATTCTGTCAAAACTAAACTATGCTGATGTTGTAACAGGAAATTGTTTCCTAGCACGTACTAAAAAACTCATCCAACGTGTCCAAAACTCATGTGCGAGATATTGTTTCAACATTCCCAGAAGAACTCACATAACTCCTTACCTTAATAAAAATAATTTACTTAATATGGAATCCCGGCGTAGACTTCATTTTTCAGTACTGTTGTTTGGTGTAGTAAAAAACAAAAGCCCTTCATATTTATTTGACAAACTTCAATTCACAAAACGAGCAAGAATACCTGACCTTTTGATTTACCCTACTCATAAAACTGCCGCATTTCGTGGTAGCTTCAGATATGCTGCAACAAGATGTTGGAACAATATCCCACCCCCAATCAGAAACTTGCAAAATGTTAGGTCATTCAAAATTAAACTCAAAGAACATATTTTAAATATTCAAAAGTCTTGAAATAACAATCATGCAGCAATGTAGCAATGTGTTTTATAATAACTATTTACATACATACTTACATAAATAGCCATTAGTGTAACCAAAAGTTTCACCTGAACTTCAACTTATATTTCATTGAGTTTCAACTTATATTTCATTATTTGTATCTCTCTCAGCCTAAAGACGTCCACTGCTGGACAAAGGCCTCCCCCAAGGATTTTATCCATGGGGGGTTTTGCCGTAATCGCCACGCTTGGCAGGCGGGTTGGCGATCGCAGTGTGATGGCATAGTACGCGGAAAGATGCTGCTGCCCATCCTCCGGTGTTTTTAATCCCTTAGTCGCCTCTTACGACACCCACGGGAAGAGATGGGTTGGTGCTATTCTAGGGCCACACCACAGGCCAATTTCATTATTTGTATACAAGTTTTATTTTTTACTATTTTTTATTTGTCTTTTTATTGTTTCTTTTTATTTTATTTTATGGCATCCACGGAAGACCAGCGTCGTGGTTCACGCCATGACATATGCTGAGTGGAGACCATTTTGGTACAATAAATTGTTGTAAAGAACTACTCCTTGTTCTGTGTTCATGGAATATGTATTTTTTGTATCAAATAAACATTTTTTATTTCTTTCTTTCTTTCTTTCTTTCTTTCTTTCTTTCTTTCTTTCTATTTATTTGGTTAATGGTATTGTAGTATGGATAACACTTGAAATAAATCTGATATCAAAAAACTTCATTGTATGTTTAGAATCCTATTATAAAAAAGTAATATACCTAGTATTGTTAAATTAGAATCCCGTAAAGTCTTGAATTTACGTTGGGGCTAACTCAATCTATGTGATTTGTCCGTATATATTTATTAACATTATTTATATTATTCAAGGCAAAAAAGGCAGGTTTCAGCCAATTTTCAGTGGTGTTGACCAACCACAAAAACATGTTAGGGCTTATGGGTAAAATATGAGACTTTTTACTTTTTTTCCAGCATTGATAGGTTGGTTTCAAACTCTTCTAAGCCAGGGACACGGTAAAATATTGGTAATTTTGTGGAAGGGGTCGCGAGGTCTATTGTTCTTACAGAACTACTAGTTGTAAGTCCTTTACATACATTAGTGAAGAATTATTGCTCTGTGATACTGAGAGCGAAAAATAAAAATACGTGGGTTTTTCTATTTGTTGCGTAAGGGATTGTTACATTAGCTGTGACCCGCAGCTTCGCTCCCGTGGAAATTTCGGGATTCCAAATAACACATGAATGTAGGTACAGTTTGAATAAATAAAAGAAAGATTAGATCCGATGAAAATTAAGAATTAGATCATCGCATTGAAATAAACATACAGATAGACGAACGGACAAGCGGACTATGCGTCCATGAGATCATGAAATGACAGTTCATTTTATGCACTCTTTCTATTTCTATCCATGTTGCAATCCATTTAGGCTTCTTAGGATGAAATTCACACACTATTCAATACTAACATCGTCAATATTCACTACAATCTAATTACTACACGATATATCACGATTACTACATGCCAAAAGATGTCGCTAATGCCATTACAAATCAAGATGTCGGTATTGAAAGGGACAAAGGTACTTCCCACGTAATTCACAAGCTTCTAGCCATTAGGGTAATGAGTCCTTCAGGTTCGGAGTGCCTCTAATCAGGGCCAGAGTGAGGCCACAAAGCGAAAAATTTGGAAATTAAAATGGGTCTTAAAAGGTTGAGAGATTTGAGAGCCGTTAGATACAACCATTTTATCAAACAGATACTACAAATTGCATTTTGTAAATAAATATTTAATTTGGCATTAAAAGCCGATTTTCCAAACCAATATTCATAAAATAAGTCCAGAGATGCTATAAAGTTTCGCAGACAGATAATTATTATCATCTAAGGATTACTTCAGTATAAGTATGTATTCATTCATGCGCATCCCGCGACCTTCACCAGGGGCCCTATTTTTGAAAGTGTGACTTACCAAAAAAGCGTGAGCCGAATGATTTTTCATTCGTTATGCATTATTCCGTATTTTTGAATTGTCTATGTCGAATAATTCGCAACGAGTGGTCTAGACTACTCGTTTTCGTATGATTTGGTAGTCGAACGTTTTTTACGTCAAAATTATGAATGACATAGACAACCGGATACGGATATAGATGGAGTCTATTAGAATTTTCATTTTTGCGTTCCGTTTAACGATTACGTTCCCTTTGATTGAAAATTTACGAACATTTTTTTACGATTCGTTACCGATTCGGTTTTCGTTGCGTAGAATGGACCAGAAATTATTTCTCGCATTATTTTCATATCACTGGCAACATTGCTAGACGAGTGATTTCAAAAATACGGCTTTTATGTTTTTAGTGACATAGTAGGACGAGTGTGATAGTCTATTCGTTTTCGGCTGTATGTCATACTTTCAAAAATAGGGGCCCAGGTCGTCGGTCCACCGAGTGGGAGCCCTGCCAACACTACGTTTTCTGGTTCGTGGTCGCCACTCGCGTGGATGTGGGCAGCGCAGGACCGGTCGTTATGGAAATCCTTGGGGGAGGCCTTTGTACAGCAGTGGACGTCTTTCGGCTGAGAGAGAGAGAGAAGTATGTATTTTGTTTAATGTAGTTTATAACAGTATTATTTTAGTGATCACTATCATTTTTATACAGACCATACAAAAGAAAACACATTTAATGCTGTATATTCCCGCTTGAGTCTAATTTCCATCTCCGTCCACTTCATTACCTGTAATTAGCGCAATCTGTCCAATCAATTATCGAACATTTCAGATGCTCAATTGAGCGGCGTTCAATGCTCTTTGTCAGACGTTCTTATTTGAACAATATGGATTTCTAATTAGAGATTTGAAATCTGTTCTGCCAGTCATCTGGTGAATTTTTTTTTTTTTTACGAGGGTAACTTATCACTTTCAGCGGCTAGGGCCCCCAGCGAATCCTACGCAGCCCCATCATACCAGTCAGCCGCGCGCATTGGAAGCGAACGCGCGTCTTCCCGTACTACTCCGCGCCCCGCCTTGCTTACGCGCTTTTCTTACGCTTTACTTAAATACCGCCCGCCGCTTTCTTGTGTTTCACATTTTCTTAAATATTTCTTCTTCTACTTCTGTGCCTTCTTTTGTGCTTGTACTGTGCTTTCTAGAACTGTGAACTAGGTATCTATTATACCAAAACTGTTGCAAATATTCGGAATAAACTGTTATAAGGATAAAGGTATGTGAGTTATTAATTACTAGCTGTCGCCCGCGGCTTCGCCCGCGTGAGTTTTGCTTTAATGGAAAAATCTCTTTTGGAGCTTTTCATCAGATGTTCCAGATCTTCAATTTTGAATTTTGATAAGGCACCATTTCCATATTTCTTATAGTTTAGCTGTTCTGCTATGGTTTTTCATCAGGTGTTCCAGTTTTCAAAATCAATTATAGTCTATATGTTGCCCAGGCTTAATAGCTATACAACAAAAAAAGTTTCATTCAAATCGGTCCGCCGAATCTTAACCGAAGATTTGTTTGAGTTTGTAGAAGAAAAATTTTGGCTTAGTTTTGTTTACGGAAATACTTTTGCTTTCAGTTAAAAAATAAGGCATCTCCTATAAACAATACAACTTCTTCATCGGATTTATATAATATTCTATTTTAAAACTAGATTTATTTTAAGTGGATACTTTCTGAGCGTTCTTTGGAGAGTAAAAATTGCTTAACTCAAGAATTTTTAATCTTAAGTAGAGAGTAATGACGTTTTTGATTAGAGAAGCACATTTTTAGGGTAAGTATATAAATATTCTTAATTCAAATAAACAAAGTTTTCATACTAAAACCAGATTAATCTTAGGTGGATACTTTTTGTGCGTTGTGTAGATAATATAACTTGCTTAACCCAAGCATCTTAAAACTTAGGTGGAGAGTAATGATAGTTTTCAGTTGAGAAGCACATTTTTAGGGTAAGTATATTAATATTCTTAATTCAAATAACCAGAGGTTTCATAATAAAACCAGATTTATCTTAAGTGGATACTTTCCGTGCGTTGTGTAGATAATACAGACAGACAAGAAATTCGAAAAATTTTTTTTGCTTTTTATTGTTCTTTTTAAGACCCGACACTACACCGAAGATATCCCGGACGTCAGCCTATACGAGATTAGAATGGCTCTCAAACAGTTAAAAACAATAAGGCACCGGGTGATGATGGAATCACGGCTGAGCTTCTGAAAGCAGGTGGAACGCCGGTAATAAAAGCTCTTCGGAAGCTATTTGATTCCGTCATACTCGAGGGACAAACGCCTACGGCATGGCACAGAAGTGTGGTGGTACTTTTCTTCAAAAAAGGCGACAAAACCTTATTGAAGAATTATAGGCCTATCTCACTTCTGAGCCATGTCTACAAACTGTTTTCGAGAGTCATTACGAATCGTCTCGCTCGCAGGTTTGACGACTTCCAGCCTCCCGAACAAGCCGGTTTCCGAAAAGGCTTTAGTACCGTAGACCAGATACATACGCTGCAGCAGATTATACAGAAGACTGAGGAGTATAATCAGCCATTATGCTTGGCGTTTGTGGACTACGAGAAATCCTTTAATTCGATCAAGACCTGGGCTGTGCTACAGTCTCTCCAACGGTGCCAAATTGACTATCGATATATCGAAGTGCTGAAGTGTTTGTACGAAAACGCCACCATGTCGGTCCGTCTTCAGGATCATGGCTCCAAACCTATCCAGTTGCAGCGAGGGGTGAGATAGGGAGACGTGATATCTCCGAAACTGTTCACCGCCGCCCTGGAAGATGTTTTCAAGCTTCTGGACTGGAGCGGACTCGGTATCAATATCAACGGCGAGTACATCACTCACCTTCGATTCGCTGACGATATCGTAGTCATGGCTGAGACCTTGGAAGACCAAGGCACAATGCTCGATAGCCTCTGTAGATCCTCTCAACAAGTGGGTCTAAAAATGAACATGGACAAGACGAAAATTATGTTTAATATCCGTGTCACACCCACTCCTCTGAAGGTTGGAGACTCTACACTCGAAGTTGTTGACAACTATGTATACCTGGGACAAACAGTTCAGTTAGGTAAGTCCAACTTTAAGAAAGAGGTCAACCGTCGAATCCAACTCGGCTGGGCAGCGTTCGGGAAGCTACGCGATATCTTCTCGTCCAAAATTTATTTAATGTTAATGTTATTTATTTAATGTTATACATTTTTATTCTATTTTACAGATTTACATCCAAAACAATAGAATAGACACAAATATTTATAAATTAAGTATAACAAATAATTTGCAGTGCAGCCTTTTTAAATTCATACAAAGAACACTCAAATATGTCAACGATTTCGGCAATTTGGTTGAGAGTGCGCAGCGCCCGCGTTAGCGGAGCCCTGTTTAGGAGATTGGTCCTCCCTACAGGTACCACTAGTAAATTCGGCCGTCGCCTTCTCTCCACATACCTATTCGGAATCCAAAATTTTATCGCCTGTAAAATTTCCGCATTGTGTATCCTACCACGCAGTAATTTAAATAAGTATGACACCACAGCCAATCCCCTTCGTACTCGAAGCTCATTGTATCCCACCATACCTAGGATGAATAAAGTAGGATACATTAAAGGATAAAAAGGGTACACGCCATAATGCCGCCAACACAAATACCTAATAAATTTATTCTGTATCCGTTCTAACGACTGACTGTATTCGCCTCGTGCGGGTCCCATATGATGGCATTAGATTCAAGGTAATTTCTTACCAATGCATTATATAATATTACAACTACTTTCATGTTTGTAAACTTAGCACATCGCCGTAGAACAAAGCCTAAACTTCTGTACGCAATTTTACAAACATTATTTATGTGTTTCTTAAACGCAAGATCTGAAGAAATGTGAACACCCAACTCTTTTACCTCTGTGACCCGCTGCATTGGTGTTTCGTCGATGGTGTAGTCGAAAGGGATCGGATTTCGCTTTTTGTAAAAGAAATAGCCAAACACTTTAAGGTATTAAATTGCAACTTGTTCTCCTCGCTCCATGATACGACCCTCCGAATGTCATCCTGTAGTCGTTCGCAATCGGCTGGCTCCTTGATAGGCCGATACAGTTTTAGATCGTCTGCAAAGAGCAGGCAAGAAGAATCCACGACAACATCCAGGTCATTAATCATAACAAGGAACTCAAGGGGGCCCAAATGACTGCCTTGACTTACTCCTGATAACACAAAATATGGCTCAGAACGGTAACCAGCGTAGTCTACATATTGCCTCCTGTTACTCATATAATGTGCGAAAAACTTCAGCAAGTGTGGGGTACATCCGGCACTCGCCAGCTTCCTGAGCAGAACATCATTATCGACCGTATCAAATGCTTTGCGGAAGTCAAAATAGCAAGTGTCTACCTGGCCTCCCCATCCACTACCGGAATCAGCTCACTCATGTAATTGAGCAGGTTGCTTGTCGTGCTGCGTCCAGGCCTAAATCCATGCTGCGCGTCTGCCAATTGTGGTCTAACCTGATCGTAAAAATTATTTTGAATGGCCGACTCAAACACTTTGGCTGGCGTTGACAGAACCGCTACAGGTCGAAAGTCTTCCACATTCTGCGCTTTCCCGCCCTTTGGAACTGGAACGACACGCGACAATTTCCACCGTTCTGGAAAGACGGGTGATTTTAAACAAAGATTGTAAATGTGAAGTAGTGGTTCCGCCAGCACCATCCTACAATCCCTGTATACATAGGTTGGAATTCCATCGGGTCCAGCAGATCTTTTAGGTTTATGCCAGCGAGAGCCCGCCGTACATCAGCCAGGTCCAGCTTGTCCAGGTGAACTCGAGCAGAGCCATTTGAATTCCCGGCCTCTGCCATTGCTGTACTGACGCTCAGCTGTGGCCTCTCTGAACTATATACCGAATGAAAAAATCTGAAAACGCCTTGACACATTGTTCTCCTAACAGTACTGTCCCGTTTTTCAATATGTTTTGCGACCTGATATTATTTTTTTTAGAATTAATAAAATTTCAAAATGATTTTGGATCTTCTGCAAATTGATTTTGGATCCGCTGTTGGTACTGTTTTTTGGCAATTTTAACCATATTTTTTATTTTTGCTCTAGTACTGGCAAACGCCTCATAATCAGCCTGCATTTTTGTACATTTATACTTCTTGTGAAGGACCGCCTTATTACGAATTTCTTTAATTATATCAGGTGTATACCACTCTGGGTACTTGTACGATTTAAAAGCCCTTTGTTTTTTCTTAGGTACACATTCATTTACAATATTGTTCATAGTATTGTAAAAATAATTCAAACAATTGTCTACGTTATCCATGTTGTAAAATGAACTCCAGTCTACAGTCGCTATTAAATATATAAAAATACCGCAGTGTCTCAAAACTAAGGTCTTTGACCAGTGTGTGTTGCCAGTAATGACATACGGAACAGAGACGTGGTCGCTTACTATGGGCCTCATAAGAAGGCAAAGGTCACCCAAAGGGCGATGGAGCGCGCTATGCTCGGAGTTTCCCTGCGTGATCGAATCAGAAATGAAGAGATCCGTAGGAGAACTAAAGTAACCGACATAGCCCGCAGAATCGCGAAACTTAAGTGGCAGTGGGCGGGGCACATAGCTCATAGAACAGATAGCCGTTGGGGCAGAAAAGTTCTCGAGTGGCGACCACGAACCGGAAAACGTAGTGTTGGCAGGCCTCCCACTCGGTGGACCGACGACCTGGTGAAGGTCGCGGGATGCGCATGAATGCGGGCAGCGCAGGACCGGTCGTTATGGAAATCCTTGGGGGAGGCCTTTGTCCAGCAGTGGACGTCTTTCGGCTGAGAGAGAGAGTTCTTTTTAAGAGTCCCTCTATCCATTTTAGTCAAAAATACTAAATGTACAGACAAAATATTTTTACTGTTTTATTATATGTATAGATAGATTATAATATAATTCACCACCCCAATATAATTATTTTTCAATCAAGCCTTAACCATGACCACTCAATAGACTAGATTTTGATATGGGTAATATGAAAGAAGGGTTCTATGTGATTTGAATGAATAATCTATAATTTATACTCACTAATGAAATAATGCTATCCAGAATCTCGAAAATCGTTTGGCAGCAAAGCCGTGGGGCTCAGCCAGTGATAGTTACATAGTGTTATAGTATTATGGTGGACCGACGACCTGGTGACGGTCGCGGGTTACGCATGGATGCGGGCAGCGCAGCACCGGTCGTTATGGAAATCCTTGGGGGAGGCCTTTGTCCAGCAATGGACGTCTTTCGGCTGAGAGAGAGAGAGAGAGATAGTATTATGAAAATCTCATAGAAGTGGGGCTCAACAACACACTTATAAGTTACAAACGTGAAAAGCCATACATACCTATACACGCTATTTCCGATAAATTCTATTTAGTACTCCGTGTCGTCGGCAGGCAAAAGTTGCCGTAATGACGTCATTACTGCAACCCCGCCACTAACTGTCCCAGTGCATCGCAACTTTGGTAATGCTCTTTGGAAACGATGTTTTGTTGGCTATTGAATTTATGTTTGGAGAGGAAACTGATTTAAATGTGAGACCTAGTTGGTAAATTTGTGTAACATGATTAGTTGACAATCACGTTACAGCAGTTAAGCAAACTTCAGCTTAAGTTATTGTACTTTTACTGTAAAGTAGGTACTTGAATAATTATTTCCTGAGACTTTTGTTTGATGAGATGATCTAATTGAAAATGAGATGTACAATTCTCCATCTTCTATTAAATTAATAAATATAATAACATATAGGGTAGGAAATAAAAACAAGAGGTTTAAAACTGTCTTCGTCTAGTGTTGTTCTGCGCTTCACTTGGAAATTCTATCTTTCTCATCATTTCATTGGAGACGTATGCATTTTAAAGCGTGCACCTTCCACTCAATATAATATTTACGTCCCGCTTCGCCCCGGTCCCAGAGTTGTGCCTTGAGCCCCGCTTTCAAAGTTCCATGTTTGCCGAGCTCGGCGCGTTGTTAATTATATTGCAGCCGCCCCCTTGGCGAAGTGTACTAGCAAGGTAACGATGATGTTTATGTCGTGCATTTTATATCTATAATATAAACTACAGATTTTATAAAAATATGAAGATTTAGTACGAATTTCTTTTATTTTTTTTTAGTCTCCTGTAGGTAAATAGTGATTTTACAAACTGGCTGTAAACCGTGGATAAGATCTGGAGAGAATTTTATATATTCATTTTATACTACGTCGTCGTAGCAAATATAAATCTAGTTCAACTAACAATTTTGAGAATGGGGAATTTAAACTTGCCTACTTACAAAAAAACTCCAGTTTCATTATATACACATGAAAGTGCTTCCCCTTAAATAGAGACAGTAAGAAAAGTGCCGACGGACACATTCATATTCTACGAACTTTATAAAATTAGGACAATGTAAAATTACTCATTAGCCTGCAATCAGGCTAGATTGTAATGATATTAGCGTAGGTATTTAACTTGAGTAAATATGGAAAAATATATATGTCATCGAGATCTATCGATAATATATTGTTACGGGCTACTGGTCCGTGGATTTGGATAAAAACACCTGATGACACTGATGAGACTTTATTCAGTACACCACACTTAAGTTACAAGGGTTTCCTCACGACGATGTCCAAATTGTCCAAACACTATGATCAGAGTCCAGTAATTAATCGCCAGAGTCGTCTCTTATTATTTCGCACTTGTATCTCTTCGATCTTTCACTTAGCTCGTCTAAAGATGAACTGAACTCGGCGTCGAACTACCACGCTTATATAGGCCAGCCAAATTCCCCGAGCTACTTCTGGAATGTTCCCGGCCGAACTCTGTCGAACGATCGAGTGTATCGCTATCCCGCTCTCATACATGGCTGTCCTTTTCCTGTAGGTTGCAAGCGACTATGAACCTTAACCGTACGGTACGTAAGGCTCAATATTGCTTGCACCGCCGATCATTTCTAGAACCGAAGAGGGTTCACGAAGCGTAAGTCTAGAATATTCCAGTTTGCGTACTTTTCTAGACAGCGCCCGTGCGTTTTCGTAACACTGCCCCCTTTTTAGTGATGCTCGTCCCGAGCATCATCATTACTACCGTGATATTTCGCCAGACGGTCGATGTGGACAATTTTCATTGCTCCTCTCGGCTGTCGTTGGATCCTGTAAGTCACATCATTCAGTCGTGTGATCACTTTGTATGGACCCTCCCATTTAGTCTGTAGCTTCGGTGATTTCCCTTTTCGGCGAGTAGGGTTATGCAGCCATACTAAACTGCCTTCCTCGAAACCACCTGTATTAGTTCTTCTGTCGTATCTGGTTTTCATGTTCTCGCTTGACTGCAATCCATTTTCTCTGACTAAATCATGGATGTTCCGCATCCTCTCCCGTAGATCAGAGACGTAACCTTGCACAGTTTGAGATTCCTCAGGTGGACCTCCAGTTAGTAAGTCTACTGGCAACCGAAGTTCTCGACCATAATTCACTAAAGCCGGAGTCGCTTTTGTACTCTCGTGTTCCGCTGTTCTATATGAGAGGAGGAACAGTGGAATGTACTTGTCCCAGTCTTTCTGGTGATTGTCCACTATTTTTGCCAAATGCCTCTCCAATGTCTGGTTAAATCGTTCCACCATACCGTCAGACTGAGGATGGTACGCAGTCGTACGTGTTTTGTGCATTCCCAAGAGCTTGCATACCTCTTGAAATACTTGGGACTCAAAGTTTCTTCCTTGATCTGAATGGATTTCCAGAGGCACGCCATAACGACAAATAACTTCTTCAACAATCTTGGTAGCGACGGTTATAGCTTCCTGATTGGGTATGGCGAACACTTCTGGCCATTTGGTAAAATAATCCATGACAACCATGAAGTACTTATTCCCCGACTCAGTCACAGGAAATGGCCCAGCTACATCCACTGCAATGCGTTCCCAAGGCGCACCAACGTTATACAGCCTCAAGTTCCCTCGACTCCGTGTTTGTGGACCTTTTACTGCAGCGCATGTAGTGCATTTACGGCACCAATCCTGCACATCCTCACGACAGTGGAGCCAATAAAACCTCTCTCGTACTTTTTTGTTAGTGTCCTCTTGACGCCAAGATGACCTCCGAAACACCATCGTGTACTATACGGAGAACCTCCGGAACTTTGGAACTTGGAACAACTACTTGAAGGTGGAACTCTCTACCGTTAGTCTTTTCCCATTTACGGTAAAGTATGCCATTTTGTAGAATAAAGCTGTCCCATTGCGCCCAGTATGCCTTCGTTATAGCGCTCGTAGGTGCCACATCGCTCCACGTTGGTTTAACGTCCCTTGTTTCTTCCACATAATGATGTATCGGAGATCCTTATCTTTTTTGAGCTTTCCTCATTGCGTCGTCTTCCCAAGATTCCAAAGGAGTTGCCCGAGTAAGTTTCAGAGTCAGTTCTTTCGACTCTTGTCTGATGCAGTGCTTACAGTCCTCTGGACATGGTCTCCTGGAAAGAGCGTCCGCGTTTCCATGGGCCTTTCCGCTACGGTGTTCGGTATGGAAGTCATACTCCTGCAATTGTTCAATCCAACGTGCTACTTGACCTTCAGGGTTTTTAAACTGCAATAACCATTTTAATGCTGCGTGATCGGTACGCAGTAAGAACTTTCTGCCGATGAGGTATTTGTTGAAATGTTGCAGGGTCTTGACCACAGCCAAAGTTCTCTCCTCGTAACGCAGTAGTTTCTTTCAGGCCTCGATAACGACTTGCTGAAGTAAGCAATAACGACCTCCCTGTCTCCCTGTTTTTGAGACAGAACTCCTCCGATTGCCGTATTACTTGCATCAGTATCGACGATGAATTGGCCCTCTGGCTGTGGATATCCCAAAATAGGTGTCTCACATAGATGTTCCTTCAACTTTTGGAAGGAATCCTCGCAGGTCTCGTCCCAACAGAATGCTCGTTTATCCTCGGTCAGACGATGCAAGGGTTTGGCAATCTCCGAAAATCCCTTCACAAACCGCCTGTAGTAAGAGCATAGGCCGAGAAATGCGCGTACCTCTGTTTTGTCTTTAGGAGTGGGCCACTTTTTAACGGCTTCTACCTTCTCTGGATCAGTCTGGATGCCTTCACTGGTAATAACGTGGCCGAGGTAGCTCACTTTGTTCCTGAATAAATGACACTTCTTTGGATTTAATTTCAGCTTGGCTCCATGTATCTTAGCAAAAACTTGCTCCAGGTTTCTCAAGTGATCCTCAAAATCACGTCCAACGATGATAATGTCATCCAGGTACACCAGGCAGGCTTCTCCAACCAAGCCTGCTAGGACACATTCCATCAGTCGTTCGAAAGTGGCTGGTGCGTTACATAATCCGAAGGGCATGACGTTGAACTGCCATAAACCTTTGCCTGTTGAGAATGCTGTCTTCTCTTTATCCTTCGGGTGAATTTCCACCTGCCAATAACCAGATTTTAAGTCCAAGGTTGAGAACCACTTCATGCCACTCAGAGTATCCAATGTGTCATCGATTCGTGGCAATGGATAACTGTCCTTCTTGGTGATGTCATTGAGCCGTCTGTAGTCTACACAGAATCGCGTACTACCATCCTTCTTCTTTACCAGCACAACAGGTGAACACCATGGACTCGAAGATGGTTCAATTATCTTATTTCTTTCCATTTCCTCCAACAGATCTTTGACCTCTTTTTCTTTCGCTATTGGTATTCGCCTTGCTCGTTGTCGAATGGGTCCCTCATTCCCGGTGTCAATTCTGTGTTGTACCAAAGATGTTCTTCCAATGTCTCCTTCTTGGTTAGTGAAGATATTTGCAAAGCGTAGTAGAAACTCCTTTGCTTTAAGGCTCTGGGAGTAAGTCAAGTTGCTTTTGCAGTCATCAAGAAGCAGTTTGACCGTAGTATTCTTTCTGTCTTTTATTCCGTCTGAGCTTGGCACTGAACTGCATCTCTTCATCCAAAGGACTTCTTCGCATCTTCCTATGACATCACCTTGGCTTAAGTTAATCTCATGGTCATCCAGATTCACCATTTTGACAACAGCTGTATCTTTTTCCCTAACTAAAGTTCTGGCGGTCATGAGTTTCCGGGTCGTTGTCTTAGAAGGTACTTCTTCAATTAGTACACATCTACTTGACCTGTTATTTCGGTTAGATGGCAACTTTACCAAAACTTGAGCCTCCGTGCGTCCGGGTATGACGATGTTTCTTAGGCAGGTAACTTTGCCGTTGACTCCTCCAAGTATGAAGATTTCTTCTTCACCGCACTTAAAAATTCCATCAGCAACATCTATACTGCAGTTATTTTTCTTCATAAAGTCCAGTCCCAATATGCAATCGTCTACAATGTCAGCTACAATGACGTCATGATGGTACGCCGCTTCTCCCATGTACATTGTAACTGACATCTCTCCAAAGACGGGTATTTGCTGGCCGGAGGCGGAAAGAAGCCGACAAGTGACTTTCCTCTTGCTTCTCATCTCGGACTTTACTATATCCGGTCGAACTATTGTCCTAGAGGCTCCTGTGTCGATCGTTATTTTACAATCATTACCATTTATTTTACCAGCTATCGCAATGCTTTTCCCATTGCATGCCTGTGAGATGATGGTTGTTGGGGCTTCTTTCGCGCCGCCAGCCAGTACTCGCCCCTTAGTTCTGGCTGTTACTCGTTTCCCTGATTCATAGTCGACGAAGATTCACGATTCTTCGTCAGCTCCTCAACCAGGTCCTCGAGTTTTTTCTTTGTAGCTGCACATGAGTCCTTCTGTGGACAATGGAACTGCATGTGCCCTCGCTCTCCACACTTGTAACACATGACTCCAGAGCCCTTTTTGCGTGGAGCCTTTACCTCGTTGACTTCCTCCGTCACTTCTCGCACTTTGTGAACCTGTCGCAAGTCATGCCTGACAGCTTCGACTTCCAGCGCGTGGGCCAGTGCTTCCTTTAGAGAGGCGTGATGGCGGAGCCTTACGGCAGCTCTTACTTCCAGGTCCTTGATGCCGTCTACGAAGGCTTGCACGGTGTTGGTTACCACCATGTTCGCTTCTGCTGATGGGTACGCTTTTCTGACAAGCTTCTCTATCTCTAGAGCCCATTGCTGGAGTCCTTCTCCCGAGCGCTGGACTCTGTCGCGCAGTTGAGCTCTGAATACATGTTCCAGGTGCCTCTCTCCATACCGGGATTCAAGAGCCTCCAAAAGATCTTTAAATCCAGCGTTAGGTAGCACCTCCAGAACGTCCACAGCTTTCCCTCGGAGTGAGCCAGTGAGGGCGGTTAAGCACTGGTCGTCTGTCCACCCATTGGCAGTGGCGATCGTCTGGAACTGTTGACGGTATGCAGCCCAGGATGAGGTACCATCATACGGAGGCAACTTCACGTTGAGTCCACGGACTACACCAACAGAACCACATGGTGCGACTGATACTCCAGAAGTTTCGAGGCGCACAACCTTTTTCTGAAGTTCGGTGAACCCATTCTTCATACTGTCCACATCATTTCCAAGGTTGGTGACCCTTTCCTCTATTAATTCAACGTCCTTCCGTAATTCGGTCACCACGCCGCTAACCTCGCATACTGCCGTCAACACTTTTTGTTCCAGCTCCTTTTGTGTAGCGAGTTGTAGATCTTGCACAGCAGTAAATTTTTGATTTAAGAGTGCCTCCTGTGACTTAACTTGTTGCCGCTGAAGTTCTTGCGCCTTAAGTTGCTGCTCTTGTACAGCCTTAAGTTGTTGCTCTTGAGCAGTGAATTTACTTTCTAACATCCTCATCAGACCCGTTAAATCAAAGGTGGGCGTGGCCTGGTGGGCGGGGCCAGTGGGCGGAGGCAAAGGGGCGTGGCTTGGAGGGCGTGGCCAGTGGGCGGAGCCTCCATCTGAGTGGGCGGGGCCACAGGGGGTGGCCTGGTCCGTAGATCCAGTGGGGAAGCTTCAGCAGCACGCTGCGCCCGTGTCTTGACACCCTCGCTGATGACGTCGTTGTCCCTCGGAGTCAATGGCATTTTCCAAATTCCGCTTCTGACACCAAATGTTACGGGCTACTGGTCCGTGGATTTGGATAAAAACACCTGATGACACTGATGAGACTTTATTCAGTACACCACACTTAAGTTACAAGGGTTTCCTCACGACGATGTCCAAATTGTCCAAACACTATGATCAGAGTCCAGTAATTAATCGCCAGAGTCGTCTCTTATTATTTCGCACTTGTATCTTCTTTCGATCTTTCACTTAGCTCGTCTAAAGATGAACTGAACTCGCCGTCGAACTACCACGCTTATATAGGCCAGCCAAATCCCCCGAGCTACTTCTGGAATGTTCCCGGCCGAACTCTGTCGAACGATCGAGTGTATCGCTATCCCGCTCTCACACATGGCTGTCCTTTTCCTTTAGGTTGCAAGCGACTATGAACCTTAACCGTACGGTACGTAAGGCTCAATATTGCTTGCACCGCCGATCATTTCTAGAACCGAAGAGGGTTCACGAAGCGTAAGTCTAGAATATTCCAGTTTGCGTACTTTTCTAGACAGCGCCCGTGCGTTTCGTAACAATATGTACTGGATAGATCATGCATTTTATAGTCGCGTGATGCGAGTACGCTTTGTTCGCGGCTAAAATATCTAGCACTATGGACATTACTGAAACTATTCATGAAGCTTGCAGTTGTAACATAAAACTCCATATTTTATTTTCTGTGAGTTTAGTACTTTCCTTCTGAATGTATTCTGTAATGTTATCTCTGTTTTGTGTAGTGGTAACATTGCTCTTTGAATTATTCATAAAATGTACAATATTTGTTTTACATTGTATATTTGTAGAAAGCGTTGAATATCTTAGCCATTATTTTCGTAATAACTTTCTTTTGACGACTTTTTAATCATTATCCTAACTATTATAAATGTGAAAGTGAGTTTGTTTGTTACCTCTTCATGCTTCATCTACTGAACCAATCTTCCTGATGTTTTATATACACATAGTAAGAAGTACGGAGAAAGACATAGGGTACCTTTCATCCCGGGAAAAGGCATGATTCCGTGGGAAATTCACGCGGGCGAAGCCGCAGGCGAAAGCTAGTGTTGAATAAAACTAAAAAAAACAGTATTTATTAAATTATAAAGTACTTTTAATTTGGGTTACAAATGGTGCAAATTAATTAAGTATTGAAAGCCCCCAAGATCGAATCCTACTCGTCTTCATGAGTTAGTTGCAGTAAGTACCTAGTAGTACTTATAAATTCCATATTACATATTTTCTTCTAAAAAGGGAGATATTAGGAGCACCCATAACCGGAGAGCATGTATGAAGAAAGTGATGAGTGTAGAGGAAGCAAGAGAGATCTGTAAGGATCGTAGCAGGTGGAAATCGCTAGTCTCTGCCTACCTCCACAGGAAAAAGGCGTAATAATATGTATGTATATTTTCTTCTATCGAGAGTCTCCGTCTAGCTAAGTGTATCTATCACCCATTCCTACTTTAAGGTACGATGAAACGTCTTCTTTAATACACCGTCGATTATAAAGGTTCTTTGCGGACATTTCACTACGATCCCCTAGGGGACTGTACAGCACTCACTGTTCCACATCGATCCCCTATTCAGCTGAGTTGATCACACGCGTCGTGTGTTTTCACTGAGGATTTAAGAAGATTTTCGCCCTACACTGAACGTGATATGCTACCTTTAACATGTATGTTTTGTAGAGTCAAGTCACGAAATATTATACAAGTAGGGTAGGTTGAAAATTCATCCATGAATATAATCTTTATAATCGTCCATAGTAATATCCTCACTCAAAACATTTAATTCCAATTGTGGTGGCACCATCTTTGTATTAAGTCTCGTTATTAAGTAAAATTATTTTCTCTAAAAGTAGGGAATTGAACCTCGCGCTGTTTCAGTCCAGTGTCAACCTTGTTCTTAGTTCGGTAAAGCGGGTATAGATGGCGCTGGCTACGGAAGAAAAGAAATCATTTTGACATTTCATTTTGAATAAGTTTCAACCTCAGCTTTTACTTTAAAAAAAATCATAATCATTTATTATAAGAAATATAGTCGGTAATTTAAAATGAAACAAAAACCATTTTATAATCATTTATATTTTATTTATGATATGAATAGGTAAATAAATTAGTTCGATGAGTGTTAATATATCAACATACGATTAGTCGGTTCATCCAATTTGACAAGGAACCCAAGGCACCCAAACAAATAACGATCATAATCTTTGAATCTGAAATTGGTCCTTAGGGTTCCATGTCAATTCAGTTGGAGACCAAGTATCATCTTTTGAACTTCCAGTGATTGTAATATTTATTGTAATAATTATTAGAATTTAATCGATAGTTACATAATATGTTTACACCTTGTGTTACAATCTATTGTCTTTTATAGTGATGCTTCGGAAATAATTATTAATTCCAGCGTGGGCCCGCTCGGGACCACGGTCCCGCTCCCAAACAACGCCCGACACTAAAAGAGAGATATAGTAACTACAAACATATTGTTCATTTATTAGTCAAATTAAAAATCATTTTGCATGATCCACCGTATACATATATTAAAAAAATATATTAGTGAGGCTTTTTTTAATTATTAAAGATAGATTTGCTCTTGACCACAATCTTGCCCGAGGACAGAGGTCTACGATGTACGAGCTTACCCAAAAGCAGCCAATAATACGTACGAGTAATAGTTAACAAAAGTCGGTAGGATCAACCTGATATCCAATTTTTTATGCATTGAATTGATACGTATATGTCTGTATTTACTTTATACTGTAAATATATAATTCTGCTCGATTTAATTTAAAATAAGCCAATATATGTTCATTATTTTTTTTAAAATGTTATTTGTGTTATTGCAATTTTCCAAAAAATCAGTAAAATCGATCAATGGACTATCGAGCCTGCGGTAATGAAACATCAACTGACTAAACTACCGATATAACGTATTTATCACTTTATACAACGTGCTAAGGCAGTGTCGAACAACGCAGCGGCAGGGGCAATGAGTATATTTTTTTAAATAACAAAGTCAATAAATTTTAAATAAACTTCGTCCTTGTTAAAAATGTAGATACTTTATTATGTGATATACTATTAGTAGTATAGCCATTTAAAAATTCTTTTTTTAAAGTAAGTACATTCATTTTAGATTTTTCAACATTTACTCGTCTGCTGTGATTCAGGTGATATTATTTTTCAAAACTTTTCAAATTCTTCTGTACGTTTTAAACAACAAAATTAGTATTTGAAGAGTTGTCTCCAATATTTATATATTACTAGCTTTTGCCCGCGGCTTCGCCCGCGTGAATTTCCCACGGGAACAGTGCTTTTTCCCGGGATAAAAAGTAGCCTATGTGCTATTCCAGCTCATTATCTACCTCTGTACCAAATTTCATCGAAATCCGTCCAGTAGATTTTGCGTGATTGAGTAACAAACATCCTCACAAACTCACAAATTCACAAACTCACAAACTCACATCCAAACTTTCGCATTTATAATATTAGTATGGATAGTATGGATTATAGTGTATAGTGTATTCTCATTGCGCCCTGTCGGTGTCGCGGAGCTGTGTAGGTACTCGCTAAAAGGCAACTCGATTACATTACAATATCCTTCTTTTTTGTAGCCGACTGCTGCGAATGCTGTAATAGATCAATAAGTTTCAGTAGGTATAATCTCAGAGTATATAAGTAGCTCAAAAAATAAAGAAGAATACAACCGCATAATTAAAAAATATTACACGGTATCCGGGAAATCATTACCTATTATAAATTGTTTACAACTGATTGTGAAAATGGTAATTAATATTCATAAGATCTTGGACAGAAAAAAATTAACATAACATTGGCAGCATTCAGCAACTTCGGGCTTGACAAACGTTACTCATTATTATTTCTTTAACAACTGTACACTTTTACAAGACTAGAAAATACCTACACGATAATTACAGCGCGAATTAAAATAAATAATTCCACTGGCGCCATTCCTTCTTTGGCAAATTCAGTCGAAAGGCAGCCGGCCAGCGGCCGCAAGAGGCTCCCTAGTTCTTATATTAATTTTAATTGATTAAATATGTTTAATTACGGTAATTTTAGGGATATTTTTGATGCAATATGGATGTTGCCAAGATATTTTGCAGGTAAACTATTCCTATCACGCTCTTTGTAAATCCCAAATTGTATCTTATTTTTTTGTGTTATTTCAAAACAATTTCACTCCTGTATGTAGGAGTACCTGTTTCTCAAGGGAAGTGATCAGAAAATTTTTTGATTAAAGTAATAAGAAGAATAAGGCAACATCCCTATTTGATATACCTATGATTGTGTGACTTACCACCGCACCGACTGCCTTCTTTACATCTGAATTCACACTATCTCATACAGTTATGACACATCTTTATACACTTACAAAACATAAACATCCAATATATTACATACATTTACATACATTTTCTATGATGATATCACAATTTATTATAATAATTATATTGAAACTAGTAACTAGACAACGCACAATAATTTAATGACTTCCGTAAAAAATGCTAAATTGTTTTTAAATAATGTTTCAACATTATGAAACCACATTAGGTGATTTTAAAATAAATTGTTTTTAATCTTTATACATAATGCAATTTACAATGTGATATTTTAACAATTAGATATATGTATGATACAAGCCATTGATTAGTTCTAAACTAAAACTTCTTGGGTGTATATAACTTATTTTATACTTTTTAGAATATTCATGATTTGATTTTTTCAAAGTACCTAGGTGTGGAGAAAAATTCTAAATTGTGTTGTCACTTCTTTAGACAAGTCATAGATGTATTAACGTGATCGAAAATGATAAAATAATATACAACTCATATATACTGATGCTTTTAAAAGGTACAAATTCTTATTAAATTTCAGTTAAAAGTCAAACTACCATAATTTAATTACGGAACTTAAAATTTAAGTGGGTAGTGTTACACTATTTAAATTGATAAGATACTTGTGATTAAAGAGACTTGCAATTTTTCTCTTTAAAAAAGGCACATCTAAGATAGATAAGATAAGAAATTTAAAAGGTGACTTGATTTTTTTATAATGCCCTTCATAAATTATGTCTTTATTGAAAATATATTTACGTTCAAATTATGTAATTAATTTAAGACTAGTATATTATATTATAAAATTATTTTTATACTTATACACAATAACGTAACAAAAATTCGAAAAGAGGTTTGCTATTTATTGTTTACAATTAGTACGTATTACTCTTATCTATTTGTAGTAGAAGAATTAAACAAAATAACTATAATTTCAGGTGTTTTATGTCACTGTTTAAATCATAATACAGTAAAAGTATGTAGTATTCAACTTAAAATTGTATTAAGTTTTTCTAAAATTCAGGCAAAGAATAGTGAGTTGATTATTTTTTTGTCGTGTCTATTAATAGTATATTTTTCAAATCACGTGAAATGTGCACAATTCTAAATTCATTTGAAAATCACTCGACAAAATACGCTCGTCTACATATTTTGCAATCTGACAAGAGCAATTTGTTGCAACTAGAAAGGGTTGTCCTACGTAGTGTTGTTACAGAATGTCCTACGACTTCTCTTTCTTTTGTATACCGTTTTTTGCGAGATAAATTGCAACGCGTGTAGACACTAATGTTGACACTTTAACAGTTGTTGAGTTTTTCAACGAGCGTGCACGGGTTTAACCTAGAATCACTGGACACTAGACGTCGAGCTGCGCGAGGAAGTTCTGCAGATGGTGCCTCGGGGAGTGGTGCGCGCGGTGCGGCGGCGGGTGGCGCGGCGACACGCTGTCGATGTCGGCGTGGTCGCGGCGCGGCGGCGCCCGCGCGGGCGGCGCGCGCGCCAGCCGCAGCGGCGCGGGGAGCAGCTCCGGCATCACGCTGTGGTGCGTCACTAGTGCTGATAAAGATGTGAACTCCTTGGTGAAGCCCTGGAATTATATATGAAATGCGTTAATCTCAATTTGCTCGTGTGCACATTAAGCTCATAGTTTCTCTTCTTCTTCTCGGCATATTTGCGTGCACTGCTCTTGATGCGGCGATCCTGATCCTAGTCAAGACATAATATGGTTTTCTTCCAACTACGCTGTAATTTTGCCATTAATAACCTAAATAGTATGCACAAAACAGCAATTTCTTGCTCCATAGCAAAACAGCGCAGTAAAGTATGTATGAAAATCCATTGTTGCACTGTTTTTACTTGAAAACAGTGCAGAAAAGTAGTATGAAAATCCATTACTGCATTGTTTTTGTCCTAAGGCCGCATATCCCAAGCGACTGACCAATCGCAGGCCTTAATTCTGCAGTCATAACCAACTAGATTTATGTCAGCCAATCAGCGCTATTCCTATAAGAATAGGTCAATTACAGGCTGTAAGCATGACCAACTAGATTTGTATCAGCCAATCCGACTTATTTTTATTCCCGCGAACAAAGGCTGATTATATAAATTAAAAATGTGCGACCATTACCGAAAAAAAAAAAGAAAATTGACGCGAATTAAGGACCTTAGGACCGGTAGTTAAAAGAAAAGCAGATTATGATTTAAAGCCCTCGCTACGCTCGGGCTTCAAACTTACACTCGATGCAATTAAAAGTCACTTTCTGCTCGATGCAACAATCTACTATTCTTTCTATATTCGTATTCCTCATGGCATAGCTGAGGGTCGTGCTTATTACGAGTAAGAAAATACATGCTATACTTTTAACAATATTAATATAATCAGGTGAAACATTTTTTGTGTATGATAGCCACATATATTTTTTTAAACATTTTAAATTCTTTTTTTCACATAAAATAGGAAGACTATTCAGAATGCCAAAATTCCCGAGCGATTGATGCAAGAAGGCACTAGTAGTCAACTTGTAAATAAACTCTAAACGACTACCTATCAATAGCAAAAGTTAGATCTTTTCAACTGTCATCATTGTTCTAAATTTTATCAACATTATCATCAAATTTAAAAGCGAGGCTTCTTTCGGTGGAGTTCCTTCAATTTTCATTGCCAATTGTTTCACTTGCTGATACGACCCGACGCTAACTTTAAGTTTTATTCTAAGTTCCAACACACCTTAATTTTATAACCCTTAGGCGTTCGCAATATAAGATAATGCGCGATGCCCGAAGGTTGAAAGTCCCTTGGCACTCTCACAGACAACGCGTAGCATCCCGCTTGCGTGGTGCTGCCTCGCACGAGGAACGCGCCCACAGCTTGACTGCTCAACACTTCTAGTGCAATCTGAAATGAAACATAAGTTGCTTTTACTTTTCTGGAACTTTTCAAAATATCAGTCACAAGAAGATTTAGAAAAGAATCAAACGAAACAATGAAAAAGTCGACGATATAAGAAGTAAGTATTGCAAAAACAGGATTTCACGGAAAAGAGAAGTTTGACATGGATACAAATAAGCTTATACCCAGCAGTGGGTAGTAGAAAGCTGACGATGATGATAATGAAGGCGAATCTCTCTCTCTCTCATCTGAGCGTTTTCTCGGTTGCATCCTCAGCGTACGCGTCGGAGAGCCAGTCCAACTTTTTCTTCTCCATTTTGTACGATCTTCGGCATCCTTGGTTGTAAGACTATTGGCACGCAAAGCGGATCCTAACCCTTACTAATATTATAAATGCGTAAAGTGAATTTGTTTGTTTATTTGTTTGTTTGTTACCTCTTCACGTTTTATCCACTGAACCAGTATTCCTGAAATTTCGCATGCACATAGTTCGAAGTACCGAAAAGGATATAGGGTACCTTTCATCCCGGGAAAAGCACTGTTCGCAGTAAGAAATTGACGCGAGCGCAAAAGCTAGTATTGCATTACCTCTCTGGGGATGCCCTGCTGGAACCAGGGCGCGTGCCGCAGCTCGGGCTCGGCGCGCGGCACGTTGTTGTTGTTGTTGCCCGACAACTGCGAGCCGCACGACGACGCTCCGGACGAGGAGGAGGTCGTGCGGCTGCAGGGGCCCGATGGACTGCTGGGAATTACAACAGAAAATTGAACCAAGAAAATGACTATATTTAGACGATATTATTATTGTCTTCAGTGAAAACTGCAATTAATGGCATGTTACATGAACACTTTCTTTTGGAGTATAATAATATATACCAGGACAATCAGCAGGTGATGAATATTGCTCTAAACGGTACATGCACAATTATGTAAACTTAATCTATTTGACATGGTTTTTAAAAGAGGAGGAATGATGATGTAGGCTTTTAAAAATGCCCAAAGAATCAGACAACCAGAAATGGGGGTCCGCTTCTTTGGGTACCATAGGATGATCTATTATTTAAATGGGAACTCACTTGTTCATTTTGATATTGGTACATCTCCTAAAGTCCGCGTCGAGCTCGTTGTGCAAGCTGTCGTTCCTGCGAGGCAGCGGGGCGGGGGGGTCGCGGTTGCTCTCTCGAGTGCGCGCCTCCGCCTCCGACGCTTCGTTGATGTAGCCACCGTTGAGGCAGAGGGGCAGATTTGTAGGTCTGAAACATTGGAGTAGGATATCGTATAGATGTTCTAAACAAAAAGATTTGCAGTTTTTTGCCAAAATTGCTGTATACCGCATCCACTAGTAGTAGGAATGTCAGCAACTAAAAGTCGAATCATTTATTTGACGGATGCAGATGCACTGAAGATTATGGTAACCCCACACCTATATTTTTCATCAGCAATGTTGATTTCGATTAGGGGATGAGGTTTCTTCAAATGGATGATACATGTCTCTAGGAAATACCCCAGAGAGATTTGAACACTATACTTACGTGTAGTGGGTATGTCAGTAACCAGCGACGTCGTATCGTAGCAGTTGATTTTGGTGGGGTCTATGATTCTTCCTAGAAGTTGACGAGATAGAGCTATAAGAGATATACAGGGTAACTATAATCTTATTGACCGAGCGAGCGAAGCGTCTCAGTTTCCACTAGCCGAAAATTCTTTTGTCTGTCCGGATGTTATCGCCTAGAGGTCGCATTTCTGAACCGATTCTCCTGAAATTTTGTGAGCAGGTTCTGCAATTATATAGAATTTTTTAGTCGAGCCAGTTTTTTGAAATTTTAAAAAATGGCGGAAATATATTTAAAAAATCTCATATCTCAGCTATTTAAAAAAAAACAAAAATGTCATTTGACTTTTTTGTTATTCTTATTAAGACGCAACTTTTTTGTCTGAACAACATAGTGAAATTCAATAAAACCGGTTTAATTCCATATATTTCAATTTCCATACGATAATGGTTCACAAAAAAATCAATAGATGGCGCAGCAAAGCTTTTAATATTCGTAAAACTCGCTATGGTAATTTTTTCATATGTTTACAAGAGTGAGTTGATTTATTGTGTTTCTTTGTTGATTGTTGATTTCAAATTGAACTTTTATTGTTTGTTTGTTAGTAGTACATAATATCTCGATCGATGTTTATTATTAGGTAATTAATTTTGTTGCGCAAATTACAAATAACCTAAACCTAACCTATAGTCCTATGCATTTCGAGGCAACAAAGGGAGGTTTCAGTAAGCGTTGCAGGTTGCAGGAATATCGATAGTTTGACTATCGATAGTTGACCTTGAAAAATAGTCATACAATCGATAGGCCTATCGATAGTATCGATAGCCAATGGTTTGCAATACTATTGATGATAACCAAAACTATCGATAGTATTGATTTTCAATTCTATTGATAGTATCTATACTATTGATGTTTTCTAATCAATACTATCGATACTATTGAATTACAATACTATTGAATTTTTACAAGATATCGATAGTGCAATAGTATCGATTGTTTGTTGAAATATAAATGTCAAGGTCACAATACTATTGACAATACTATCGATAGTCAACACTATTGCTGCAACACTAGCTTATGGGTAAAGTATGGGTCTTTTTAGGGTTCCGTACCTCAAAAGGCAAAAACGGAACCCTTATAAGATCACTTTGTTGTCCGTCTGTCTGTCAAACTTTTTTTTCAGAACGCTTAAAAGTATCAAGTTGAAATAAATATCCAATACCTACTCAGATCCAAGGTCTCTTTCAGCAAAAAAAAAATAATCAAAATTATACGTCAACGCGATCAAGAGATATTACTGTAAACGTTGCGAATTTTCGCATATTTTGCGATTTTAGGCAGCAATCAAAACCATGGGGGCATGGGGTACTTCCAGTTGACCTAAAATGATGAAATTTGGCAAAAACCAAGGTCTAACAGTACTTACACAGAAATAAATCTAAAAATTCAAAATATGTTGTTGTAAGTCTAAAAAAAAAAAGTGTCAAAAGCTTATTTTTGCGCTGAATTCGGTATGAGTCTTAGGGATCGATTGCAAAGTTATGTTTGTTTTTGAATTTAGTAGGTCTTTAAGTGAGAGCTATAATATAAGCTTTGAGTGTACGGAACCCTCAGTGCGCGAGTTAGACTCTCACTTGGCCGGTTTTTTTGGCTTTTAATAGCACCCAAGATGCAGTTAGTACTAAAGTACTCTTATTAAATACAGAATTATTTAATATTCTCACTTAATAATTTGAAATTATGAAAAAATTCCATGCGAGCAGGACATTGTATAGGTACAATATCATCATCATATTTTATTAAGGGACAGAATTTCGCGTTTTGCCTACCAAATTACTTTGCTTGCACTTACTGTACAGTTCTGAAATTTTTGCTAATAATAGATTAGGAAACTAGTTTTGCGTGGCTGCGCGAGGTGCAAGCACCTCGCGTGCTGTGCAAGGGCATTAAAACAATGCAGTTACGATTGCACGAATTTTTTTTGGGAAATTGTAAAAAAGTCATCTACATAAAAAACTTGTCGGTTGGGATTAGGTGAAGAGCCGAAAGGTTATTATGGCTTATGCTCTTTGCTATGAAAACGCAGCTCGGCCTTCGGCCTCGCTTGTCCCGGCTGGAGGAGGGGCTCGGCCTCCGGCCTCGCCTCGCCTCTCGGATTCATATACGCAGCTCGGCCTTTGGCCTCGCAGGCCAAGGCGCCTCGGCCTTCGGCCTCGGCCCCACGGCTGATTACTGGGGGTTCGAGATGCAATGAGGAGGTCATCCATGTAGACGGATGGCTCGGCCTTCGGCCTCGCCCCGCTCATTGCGCCCGAGACTGAGCTCGGCCTTCGGCCCCGCCGCTCAGCTCGACCTGCGGCCTCACATCCCTTATTTTATTTTTAAAAAAGGAAGGGGAGGAAGGGCTCGGCCTACGGCCTCGCCATTTAGTTCGGCTCTTCGGCCTCCCACCCCTATTTTAATTTAAAAAAAATGGGCAGGGGTGAAGAGCTCGGCCTATGGCCTCTCATCCCTTGTTTTATTTCAAAAAAAGGAAGGGGGCGAAGGGCTCGGCCTACGGCCTCGCCATTTAGTTCGGCCTTCGGCCTCACACCCCCATTTTAATTTAAAAAAATGGGCAGGGGTGAAGAGCTCGGCCTGCGGCCTCGCCGCTTAGCTCGGCCTATGGCCTCTCATCCCTTAATTTATTTCAAAAAAAAGGAAGGAGACGAAGGACTCGGCCTACGGCCTCGCCATTTAGTTCGGCCTTCGGCCTCACACCCCCATTTTAATAAAAAAAGGGAAGGGGTGAAAGGCTCGGCCTGCGGCCTCGCCGCTCAGCTCGGCCTGCGGCCTCACATCCCTTATTTTTTTTTTTAAATGAAGGGGAGGAAGGGCTCGGCCTACGGCCTCGCCATTTAGTTCGGCCTACGGCCTCACATTCACATTTTTATAAAAAAATGGGAATTGGGAAAGGGCTCGGCCGGCGGCCTCACATCCCTTATTTTATTTTAAAAAAGGAAGGGAGGAAGGGCTCGGCCTACGGCCTCGCCATTTAGTTCGGCCTTCGGCCTCACATCCTAATTTTTATAGAAAAAATGGGAAGGGGGGAAAGGCTCGGCCTGCGGCTCCCACTTCCTCATTTTTATAAAAAAATGGGAAGGGGAGAAGGAGCTCGGCCTGCGGCCTCGCCACTCAGCTCGGCCTGCGGCCTCACATCCTCATTTTTATAAAAAATGGTAAGGGGGAAGGGCTCGGCCTGCGGCCTCGCCACACAGTTCGGCCTACGGCCTCACATCCCTTATTTTATAAAAAAAGAAAGGGGGAGGGCTCGGCCTGCGGCCTCGTCCAGTACTTTGCTCACAAGACGGAGCTCGGCCTTCGGCCTCGCCTGGACGCAGCTCGGCCTGCGGCCTCGCGGGCGCAAGCTACGGCCTCCGGCCTCGCTTGCGCGGCTGGGGAGCTCGGCCTTCGGCCTCGCTCCTGCCCCCCCCAGCCCTCGATTTAACCGCAGCTCGGCCTCCGGCCTCGCTTGCCGCGGAGCCTCGGCCTTCGGCCTCGGCTCCCCGTCTGGTGACTTGGCTGGCCCATACAAAACTCGTCGAAAAAAATTTCGAAAAAAAAAAAAAAACTGTCAGTTTGGGGGTCCCACGGTCTCAACATAAAAAATTGTCTATGACGGTAAAAAAGTCTACGAGTCCGTTTTCCCCCCAAAAATCCCCAATGAAGTTTGTATGAAAAAACAAAATTTAGTATGGAGAAAAAAAGTCAAAAAAACCATAGACTACCGCCGGCTGTGGTCGTTGCCCAGGGTCCTCTATGACATTTGGTCGAGCACCCCCAATTATCTATTATGGTTTCCGCGGGCAGTACCCCTATCAGTCCGGAACTGCTCCAAGTTCCACTTTCGTATTTTTCCGGTACCTTCTCACCCCCCTCCACACTTCCCCATCATTACTTTATCCCAGTTCCGACTTTCGTAGAACAAACTAATAATGTCAGTCAGTGAGTCAGTCAGTGGTATTGTAGCTTTATATATATAGGCCCAACCGCAGGAAGCTCGGCCTTCGGCCTCGCTTCCTGCTGGTTGTTCCCGAATTAGCAACACACTACAAGAACCGAAAACATGATTTGACTAAGTTTGCTCGATAAAAAATAATCCTAAACATTGTACCTAAATTACCAAAAAACTCAGTAATATGATGATATTTTGAATATTTTATTCAACATTTATTTAGTTCATATGATAACTGAATTTTTAATTAAAGAATTTTTAAACCAAGTTATTTATTACTACACAATCTTAAATTATAACATTATTCACCTAGGTCCAACGCAATTTTTAATGGAAACATCATACCTTCCTTGTCGTTCATATGGCAACTCGTCTTACCTCTCTGTCCTCAGACTGCCGGTGGCATTTAGACAAGGCAGACGCATGTCAAATTGCTCCGCAAATTTACTTACGTAAAATATAACAACATGGAGGTTGTTATACAAATCAAGAACTAGATGGCGCTTTAAAAAGTCGTCAAAACAGCACGATGCTGCTTTGCGACATGAGAGCGACGTGAATCACGAAAAATGCTTATTCTTGAACAAATACATTTTTAATACACTCATTAATGGTCAAAAAAATTATTAATACAAAATAATTACCAAATAAAAAATGAAGTAAAAAAAATGTACTGGGGATCGAACCTGCGAATTTTTCTCTGAAGTTCTAATTATACTCCGATAAGAAAGCCGACAGACAAGAGGGCGCCTTTTTTCTAATTTGTACCGTTTATGTATCGGATAATGTTGGTTCACTTTTTACCCACGACACTACTAAATTTATTTCTTGACAGACTGTGTATATTTTTTCTTCTTATGTTGTATCCTACTAATATTATAAATGCGAAAGTTTGGATATGAGTTTGTGAGGATGTTTGTTACTCAATCACGCAAAATCTACTGGACGGATTTCGATGAAATTTGGTATACGGGTAGAAAAATACCGGGAATAGCAAATAGGGTAAGCCCATATATATATAGCCCAAATAAGCCCAGGGGCGCAGCTAGTGTAAAAAAAATATAAAATAATGTATTAGAATTTAAAAAAATCAAAAAAAAATATCACAGAGGAGATTTGAACAGTCTTTCTCGTTTTGACGTACTTCGTCTGTACGTACGTACCTAACCATTATTCTAACAACTTGTTCGAAATGCATGTGAAATTTCCCATGTTATATTATAACACTAGTTTTTGCCCGCGGCTTCGCCCGCGTGAATTTTCCTCGGGAACAGTGCTTTTCCCGGGATGAAAGGTATGTCCTTCTCCGTCCTTCTAACTAGGTATGTGTATTTGAAATTTTAGAAAGATTGGTTCAGTAGGTACATAAAACGTGAAGAGGTAACAAAAAACAAACTCACTTTCACCATAAAATTATGTTTAAAAAAGAAAACCGAATTCCCAAATAACAGCAAGGACTCGAACCTAGCACTCTTCGAATTTAATTTCATAAACTTAACACTTGGCCAAATGCTAATATGACATTGTTGTCGAAATGTTACATTACATATTTCAACGTACTATACATGAATTATTTACTACGTAAGTAGCTTTACGAAAACACTGACTAAAACACATTTTTTGTTTACTTTTCCTTAATTTTGCATTCATTAATTTAGATTTTTTTTTATATAAACAAGTATTTCAAGAACAAATTTGTTGAACGAGGTTGAAATAAAAAAACAGTTTGTTAAATGGTTTGCAGATTATGTGATAGATGGAGCTAATTTTTACTATTTAGTTTCTATGAGGGCGCCTTTGTAGCTTACAGGGGGGTCGGGGGTGAAATCTAACTTTCTTATTCAAGCTTTCTGACCCTTAAATCTAATTTCTATATTAAATAAAAGGATGGATCTTTTTACTTTCTTTCCAGCATTGGTAGTTTGGTTTCAAAACTCTTATGGCTTTGCTAAGCCAGGAAAAACGATAAAATATTGGTCATTTCGTAGTTATAAGGACTCATGAGGTCTACTGTTCTCGCAGAACCACTATAATAGTCTTATCTTATCTTAGGCGTCCGTGTTCACGGTAGCACGTAGAGTCTTGGATCCTTTTGTACTTACCCCCAAGCCTTACTCACACACAGCGGGATTCCTGAAGAAGGACTGCATAAGCTTCAGGATATCACCGGCTGCGAAGTGCCTGTAGTCCTCCAGTTCCGGATACGCAGTTCCAAAGAGGGCCAGCCGCTTGTTAGCCAGCGAGTCACACTCACACATAATGTGCTCCATAGACTCCTCTACTTCTGCACACACCGACATTGCACGTGCCCACGACATTCGAAATGTCCGGTCAGAGCTCCCATTAAGATTCTTGTCTGTTTTCTGTTTAGTTTACAGATCATTTTGTACCACTTTGTGTTGCCAGCACCAAGTGTTGCCTTAGAGTGAATGACATCACCCCGTTCGCTCCATTCTGCTCTTTGTTTACTTTCAACATTAGCATTAATTGCCGTAGTTACCATACCATATGACAGTCCTACAAAAGGCTCAGCTCCGATTAGCGGATTGCTTGATCCTCTCCTTGCAAGCTCGTCTACCTTCTCGTTGCCAGCCACCCCAATATAATAACTATAATATAATACTCACGTAGTAGGTGTGTCAGTAACCAGCGGCGTGGAGTCATCGTCCGATGGCTGCAGTAACGCCCCGCTGAAGCCCATGGCTATCCTCTTCATGAGCGGAGGCCGCTCGCCCAGCCTCCGGTAGCAGTTGATCTCGGTGGGGGAGTTGGACTCCTCCGAGCTGCTGGGGCTCGCTTCGTTCACTAGCTTCTGGACGCCCATTATGTCGCATTTCGATGGGGATCTGGAAATATAGAACTATTGAATAACTATCAATTCACGAACAATCCCTCCTATTAATTTTAGATGTTATGGATTTTTCTGTTATTTTTTGGATTGTTCACAACACAATGAATGAAATCAAAAGGAAACTATTTGCGCCGCCGGACTTCGCATCCGGAATTTTAGAGATAATAAATCTATCGAAGTTATGTTCTGCATAACAATATTGACATGTATTGTGTATTTTCCATATTAAGAGTCAATTGAAAAGTTAGTAAAATTTTCAAGTATATTATCAAAAAAACCGGCCAAGTGCATGTCGGACCACGCATAAAGTAGGGTTCCGTAGTCATTTTTTTTTAAGTATATATTTTTATTTTATTTATTATTTCAAAAGTATTCATCACAGGATACCCGAAACAATTTTAAATAAGAGTTTCCGCACCTGTTTCTTTACGTGAGTGATTTGAAGTTTATAGGTCCAAGACTTTAGAAATTACAGGGGGGGGGGACACCGTGTAAACTACTTTGGCGGGCTATATCTCGCAAATGGTAAAGCTGATAAAAAAGTGTTGTATGGAAACCCTACCTTATTTTCATAGTCCTTTTCAACGATACTCCACACAAGGGGGTGCACTCAATAATAATCAAAATAATCCACCCTTAAAAAGGGGTAATTTAAATTTTTTGTATTTTTAAAAATGAGATCTATATGTGAAATATCCTCGAACCAAGTTACATGCAAATCAGTCCATAAACCTAGAAGATATTCTGCTGTGACAGACTAGGACGGACGGACTGAACGATCTTATAAGGGTTCCTTGTCGGACTACGGAACCCTAAAAATAGCTTTCAAGGATTGGTGTGACCTCTCTCCAAAAACAATCTCCAATATGATAAGCATAATGATAAAATAGTCTGATTAGGTACTGACCGTTCTCCACAATGAGGGTAGTGATGTGTCAAACCAGGCAAGGAATCAGGCGCTCGCACGCCCATACCGCATTCGCCTAGCTCCTTACTCTGAAGCACACAATAATACCATAAATTATTAATTTACGGGCATGAAAAAATCAAAGCAAAAAATTGATTCCGTATAGCTGGTCAGGACCCGAGAAGAGATAACCTGACCAGTCTTGAAGATACAAGATTCGTGTTTTATGAACATGCTCTATTTATTGCCAATGATAATTTTATTTCTGTATTCAAAATGGAGACTTTCTCGTATGTATTGTATAAGTGGTGTATACTTATATATTACTTAAACCTAAAGTTTTCTTTTGTTAATTAACTCAATATACGCATAAAACAACGATTATTCTGAAGATAAATACGAACAAAATAAACATGATTTCATGTTTATTAGTTGATTAAAAGACCGAGAACAGATGTTGTAATTTCAAGAAAATAAAATTTGGATTTCACTTTGACATAAAAATGCGTCCCTTCGTTGTTCGACATGGCACGAGACAAAAGTTATTTTCGTTTATTGTCCAAAGCCAAGCGAATGAACTAATAAATCTGTCCATAAGTTCAGAGGAATCCCAAAAGAAGGAACAATCAAAATGTTTGTATTGGACAAATCGTAAATTAAGTCTTGAACCAAAATTAAATGTGGAACGTAAATTCTAGCTCTTTTTATATCTTACTATTTCGGAAAAATAAGAAAATACCTACTTAAAAGTGCCCAGCGAAATGTCTTCCCGCGTAATTTACATATTGATTTAAAAAAATTATTGATATAAATCGTAGAAAAAAAATCTATACTTAGTATTTCTTCAGAATCGGCGACGAGAACAGTCACGATGAAAAATGGATTCTGGATTTAACATAACGATGTTTCGAATAAAATATTTTATTAGCAATAAAAATAAATTTTATTTGTGTCCCAAGTATAAGTTTGGCGTAACCTGTCCTACAAAGAAATCAATACAGAACGATGAATAAATCTAGCTCTTACGTTAAATAAAAAAAAGATATTGCCAACAAAAGTTTTGTCGCTTGTGACAACGCGTGCGGAACGAATACAATCGTGTGACTATCGGATTGGAAGAACCGGCTGTTTACACGAAGCGTGTGTACAAAATTTATAGTAGTACGTTTGTGGATTTATCAGAATATATCACTGCGAAGTGGAGTTGTTCTGATCTCCATATCAAGTTACCACACACGAACGCAAACGCGATAAAAGTTTGCAACTATTCTGCTACTTAATCTTTTCTATGGAAGATCTTTATGAATGTATACGTGTATTTTAAAATTACTTATGTACGTAAGCAGAAATAGAAGGATCAAAGTGTTTTTTAACAATGGTTAATGGTGGTTTTTTTATATTGGTGTATGTATATTTTAGATATAACTTTGTTTATGTAGTTCATGTTTTATGTTATGTATTTTAATGTTCTTCTATTCTTTTTCTGATTTGTGCCTTACGCTTCCCTTCTTATTTCATTAAAATATTCCTTTCAAACACTTGGTTGACTGGAAGAACTCCCTTCTTGGGATAAGTCCGCCATTGTACGTCTCTCTTTTTGTTTCACTATGTTTTGTATTTTTCTGTGTGTATTTGCAATTAAGAGTATACAAATAAACAAACAATGGTAACGGGCACATTTTAGAAGTGGTATCATTATATAAAATGATATACATTTTGACAAACATTTCTTATCAAACAGCCGATTTATTCGTGTAATATTATGTAATAATTTAGTTTTTATATGAAGTTATATTTTGATTTTTCGTCCATAACATAGCATAGTCCATACATCAAATACACTTCAACGCATAAAAAGGTGAACTTTCCAATCAATTCCGTTTTTACCGTACAGCAAAATAGCCACTTTATAATTGAATTAGCGTTAGCTTAGACAAGAAACCACCTTTTTATAGCTATTACGCACATTATTTCGTCTTCGATGGTTTTGTATACATGTATAAAGTCTTTTATACAACGCTGTTTTACGTATTACCTATCTTAGTATACCAAGTTAGTGATTTATGCTAGGTTATTATTAATTTACGCACTTCTTTTATCATTTAAACTTACCAAAAAGTAATTTTACAGGCTTCTAATTAATTATTACTAACAAAAAACTTATAGGATCGACTTTAAAATCAACTTTTTAAAATTAATAAGTCTTTTATCTGATCGGTGCATGTAAGTAAATATAATTAGTTTTGTACAAAAACAATATGTTTCATGAGTGTTTCATATACGCGTTTGTTTCAAATTAAGTTTGGTTTGAATTTTTCCGAACATAAACAACCAACCAATTTTAAAAATTCATGTCGCTGTTAAGACTGGAACATAACTTTTTATGTTTGAAATTATTGTATAAATTGCACAGCAACAATGTGGCCTGTGCTTGATAATGTCGGGAGATGACGATCATCAATCAAAATGTCAGCATAAAACGTAATTTGCCGGTTCATAAAGCTTTGGCCGACAGTGTACAAAATTCAATGGGTTTAAAAAACGGTAAGTATAATAAATTAACGTAAACTTTATACACTTATCTATTTGTTTGCAGTAATTTGGAGCAACTTATGGGTAATTTGTTCAAAGACGATTTTTCAACAATCGAATGATAGAAGTGGTCAAAAGCAGATAAGTTTTTCTTAGAAGTGGTCGAATTCAGAACTGAGTCACAATAAAATATTATAAAATACTATTAAAGAACTGGAAACTGATCGCTTGAACGATACACCTATTTGTATGTGTAATATACAAACTAAAAATCCCTTCATGGGATAAGTCCGCCGTTGCCATTATCTGGATTTATGTAATTAGTGATTTATTTATGTTATTGTACAATAAAGCTATTACAAACAAACAAACAAAATTAAAAATCCCTTTCTATGTATAATAGCCATATTCACAAGAAAGTCTTTCTCTCCCGCAGGGAACAAAGCCACGCAGTATAGCTAGTATAAAATTATAACACTCTCTATATACTTCCCGCAGTTTCCGCTGACTCAACCTCCACAAAAACCTCTACCATCTGCCGCGCCCCAATAACCCGTTTGTTCTGACGCTGAATATTTGATATCCCGCGAACGAACGGTCCCAGTGGGCACATCGCGCAGGGCTGGCAATAGGTGGTCTGTGGCTGGCAACAACCTGGCAATCACATAACCACATCCAAAATTACGAATGATTTATAGATCAATGTTTGTGTCCCATAATCATAAAAGAAGTCTGGATACATTGGGCCATTCGCACCGCTCCAATCACTGCGGTGCTAAAGAACCAATTTAAAAAGGGCTCTTGGGCGTTTAGGAGCGGTTCGAATCGTTTGTGGTCCGAAACAAACAAAGACCCTCCAAGAAGACAGGCAATCGGAACAATCAAAATCGTGGCCAAGCTGTTTACTAAGAAAAGTCTTAGGCATAGGCAATGCCTAAGTCCTCAGTCCTATGCACGGGTCCTATGTCATGTCAAAGGTCTTCAAAATGGGTCAAGGGATAAACCGCATTGCGTTTTTTCCCGATTATATAAAGAATACTATAGGTAAACCTTACCTAGAATTAGAAATTATTGTTTCTCACGAAGTCACGAATTTAATTACAGATTGTTTAATCTTATTTTATACCTTCCTGTGTGTATAATATACTGAAATATAATTCTAATAGATCCTTATTTCACACTAATCTAGACATTTACAAATAAATTGCCCCCTGTGAACTACACCAACAGCATGTCCTAGTTAAAATAATTACCAAATTAATTACTGTAACAGATATGTTAGTTGTGCAACATCGTCATAAATTACCCCCAACAAATATGCTGCTTGTGGAACTAATTGCCCCCACGTCTGTCTAATGTGCCTCATCAGTCGTCCTACATAGTCATTTAGCATTTCCTTTAAACCAAGTTAGTACTTAAGTAAAACTACATAATTTTACCAGAGTGACAACAATGTTACAATGGGGCGTCACAAATCTTCTTGTTATGAAACTTACGAACTTGAATGTCGTATCTTATAAGACGTTTAGGTTCTAAGAAGATACCTACTATAGAGGATATGTTTCAAGTAAAACTTTAGATGTCTACGCGTTATGGAACATCCTTTTGGGTGGTATATGTACCACCTGTCTGGTTTTTTCAATCGCTACGTACTGATTTACTAGTGAATTCGTAATTGGCCTTACTTAAAATGTAATTATTAGTATATAAGTTAACTCTGTAACGCTGTGAATTCATAAATAAAGAAATCTAAAATCTTTAGTTTCTTTCGATATTATAACTTCATAACAGAACTACCTATTAAGTTTTATTCTTTAATAAAAGGCACGCAGGTGGTTACCATAAATCGTGGGCGTCGTGGCCGAGAGCGTCGAGGATAAACAAATTTTTAAATTCGTGAGCGTCGCGGCCGAGAGCGAGGCGGAAGGAATGAGGGCGTAACGGCCGGACCCTATCTTAAAAGACTTCGATAGGTGCAAATAGATCTTTCAGTATGTTTAATCGATTCATATTTATTTTTACTTAAATGTAAAAGCGAAAATTTCATCATTACCGTACAGCGTATCGTCTATCTAGATATATTGATAAAGATATAAAATAATGAAAAACGTGCCAACAGGTCATAAAAAGTAACCTGAACCTAACTTATTTTCTGCCTTCAAGTCTTTCCGGGCAGTAATAAAAAAAATAACTTGAACCTAACTTCGTTTCCGCCCTCAAAGTCTTTCCGGGCGGTCTAAAAAAACCAAAACCTAACTACTATTATATGATCTTAGCTTCTTGACCCTCTGCGACTGACGTGGTAGTCCCACAGACAACACAAGTGTTAAAATCAGCTCTAAAAACTTTTCTCTTTGAATTTTGTTTCTCGCATTTTTAGTACCTTCCTAGAATGTGCCGCCGAATGCGTAGTATGTCGGCGTAGTATAAACAATCACCGATATCACATGTGAGGACATAATCGCTCCGGTGTCCACTATACTACCAGGTCAACATTACCGTAAGAATCTATCAGACTACCACGTCAGTAATATCGTTAAATTTCCATAGTGTCTCCCAGGCTACCACTTCAGTAGAATCGATAATTTTGTTTGTTTTATGCAGATAATCTAAAAGACAATATACACTTCGTCAACAGAGAGGCAACAGTCCACCGGGTTGTATTACCTAAGCCAAAATACAATAGTTATCTAATTTGAATATTGATTTGAGATTTCTTTTTCCCAATTTTGTTGACGTGGTAGTCTGACAGACACCATTTTCAACTAAAACATTAATTAAAATTGATGACATCATAAGACTTATTTCATTTACTTAGCTTAATGTACAATATAGATACAATTTTGAAATTGAAAAATTAAGTGAAATAAACTTGGCTAGTATGTCAAATTGGTTCACAAAAATTAAAAAATATTGAGGCTGTATAACTTTTGATTCTACCAGTAAATTTAACTAATGTCTGTTTGTTTATATTACTTGTTTCATGTTTACTCCGAAACTTTTGAGAAAAGTAAAAAACATTCCAGTTTTATTTTAAATTATTTACGAAGACATTTGAAATGTTTGTTCTTTTTATGCCATGAGCAATAAAGGATTCTATTACTTAAACCTGATTACAAAATCACGTATTTTTTAATTTCTCAATTGTTTCATAAGTATAGATTGCAATAAGCTAAATAAAAAAGGTCTAAATTACAAATTGTAATAAATATTTAATTTTAGAAAAGGTGTCTGCTAGACTACCACGTCAGCAAAATTGTAAAAATTGGACCACGTCAGTCGCAGAGGGTTAATATACAAAAGTTTAACACTCAAAAAAATTACAATTTCGAAAACATTGTTTATTTTTAGACTAACCGAGAATTGGACCAACCGCGAATTTGACCAACCGTGAATTGGACATTTTTTGGACCAATCGCGCCTAAACCGTGTCCGTGATGTCTACAGCGTAGTACTGGGCGGGGTGGCGTGCGGTATTTGAAATGAGTGCGGGGCGGTGAGTGACCGATATGTACGTTAGTACTACTTACTATTCTGTGGCGCTTCTGTTTTCGCTACACTGTATGGTATACATAAACATTTATAAAAATAATTACTCGAAAGAACATTCTTCGACGAGG